>PVIU01014088.1:0-53325 GCA_004026605.1 Ondatra zibethicus | reverse complement strand
AGATCCCAGGTGTCCACAGGGATGTCCCCAGCTAGGTCCTTGGGCAGCAGAGGAGAGGGTGCCGAAACTATCATTGTCCCATAGTCACACTGATGAATATCTTGATTACATCCATAGAAATTTCGTCCGATGGATGGAGATAGAGACAGAGACCCACATTCACACCAGAATGCTTTTCTAACAAATTAATGGCTTGATGACTCAAAGTATTAAAGCAAGTAACTATTCTGGTTGTCCTTTGTATCATATTAAAACAGTCTTTTGTTTTCTTCCCCCTTTTTTTATTGGCATATAAAAGTGTATGGAAAATTAAACACAGGGTAAACTCAGAAGTCAGAAATCAGTATGCAGGAGACTGAGTGGTCCTCCTGTTACTATCCTATGTTTCTGCAATTCTTTCTTATCTCTGTTGCCCCTACCTAACAATTCTAATCCTCATACCCCTACCCTGGAACGTACAAACCCGCTGAGGCTAGGGCCTGGCAGAAATCACCCCAAAAAGGTTGCTAACGACATGAGGCAGCACAACGTGGTGCCACTTATGATACTGTGGCTGGCCCTTTACTTCTCTGATCTTTTAGCTTTTGCCTCAATATCTGACTCCAGGTTTTTATGATTAAGGCTAATTAGGATCGCACATCAAGTATGTGCTTTTCTAAAGCACAACTTGCATGATAAATGCAATGATCATGTTTGCAGCTGTACTATTTTCTTCATCCCCACTGCTATGACAACAACTTATGGTAAGCACACAACTGGCTCCTCTGTAATCTCCTCTTCTCCAAATCAACACTGAATAGCACAGCTCTCAGCAATCATCTGTGAGTGACCAGACAGTGAGACAGACACTATCGAGATGTTAACACCAGGAAAATCTGGACCTTAAACAAAAGACAAAACTTGATATAAATGATCAGTTTTGTTATTTCAGAGTTACATCTGTTTGGAAAGAGGCAAATTTCAGAAAGGGACAATAGTTCAGGAGGTCACCTCCCAAGTTTAAATAAGAGGTAACATTTTTTGGCCTAAGCCCATGATCTGTGAGGATCTATTCTTGCTCTGCAGGTGAAATTCTCAGCAAAAGAATAAAAGGTAAAGGCAGTGATTCTGTATTAGTTAATTTTCTTCTTGCTTTAACCAGATTCCTGACAAGAGGTAACCTAAAGGATAAATAATTTTTATCTTGACTTACTATTCAAGAGGATACTGTCCATCATAGTGGAGGTAACATGACCATGAAAGCTATCAGTGAAGAAACAGAGTGAGCAAAAAGGAAGTGGGGGTAAGTTATAATAACTGAAGTCCCACCTGTAAAGTTCCTGTCCCTTTAAGAGTCAAACCCCTCCCATTCTTCCCTTCCTCCAAGGCAAGTGAATCTTCCTTCTGCTTCCAGCCTGCACTGACTTGGCACCATGTCTCTTCAGAAGAGGTGGCTATGGCCATCTCCCTCCCTCTCTCCCTGTCTCTGTCTCTCTCTGTTTCTCTCTCTCCGTTTCTCTCTCTGTTTCTCTCTCTCTCTCTCTCTCTCTTTCTCTCCACTTTACCCAATTCCAGTTCACTGTGTATATGTGTGCATACATGTATCTTAAATACACCTATGTTTACTGTTAAATGTTATAATTGTCTGTCCATTATACCTCATTTCAGACTAGTGAAGCAGTGTCTTATGTTTTAAACTGATATGTACTTTTAAGTCTCTTACAAAAGTACTATATATTTAATCAAACCCTGCTTTAAAATACATTAAGCTGTTCTCTACTTTTGTCAGTTCTACTGTTAAGCTTCTATTACAAGCAGTTTTTTTCTTCATTTTGTTTTTTACAAGTATAAATCTCACTTGCTAAGTTGAGCGCCAGTACAGTCAAGCTTGGAACCAGCTCTCCAAGAAGATTCTATAACTTATCTCTACCAAGTAAACAGCCCTCAACTTCTCAGAGATCTGGGAATATGGCATTTAAATGTTTTATTATTAAAAACTTTTCACAATAAAAGGGACAGTTTAGCTCCTAGCAGCAGCACTCTAATTCCTTCAAAGACGACAGAAGACAAATGGGCACAAAACAACATACATCTGCAATTCACTTCAACTGACAAGTGCTGACCACTGGAAGAAACTGCCTTTCCTGTAAACTGAAGAACTCCTGGCAGTATACAAAATCACTGAAATTGACAGCTTAGATGCTCAGGTCAAGGTAGGTTTGACTTCCTGCAGATTTCTTAACCTACAGGATCTTCTGGAGTCTGGCAGGCTCTGCACTAAACAGCAAAAGGCAAATACAACCCTCAGCAACCATGAAGGACCCTGAGGAGTAGCTCTAGGTACCAACCAAGTAAGTTCTCTGTTGTTTTTAATTAATAACTCAAGTAAAATTTTATCCTTCTCAAAGATCTCTGATGCAGTTTAACAGTTGAGAGATTTTGTCATTTAAAAGGACAGCCTCACCACACAAATTCTAATAAGCTACAAGTTAACAAAATTCTCTCTCACGCTGCCTTTCATAGTCTTAAAGACACTATTCATTATGCAAAAATATCTGTCACAGTCATTCTGGTAAAATATGCTGCTGTTTAAAACTTATGTTTTCATAAACCCCCAAAATTCTTACGGCGCTGAAGAAAAGAATCCACCTTAAATAGGTCAGATATACCCCTCTCAATTCCCTGAACCAAAAAATTATTTTCCTAAACTTAACATTGTCCTCTATTCTGCCAACACCTTAAACAGGTCTAAGAGACAACAGATATTTCCATACCACAAACACCAGACAGGAGCAAAGAGATCAGCTATCCTAGAACGTGACCAGCACCCAGCTTTCTCAGGTTCCCCCCAAGACAATGCCCACAAATAAGCAGGAAGCAGTCTTGAGAATCTGCTGTTCCAATTCCTTTAACCTGTTGTGTCTAACCTCCTGTCTTTTTATTATAAAAAGAGATGGGAATGTAATGTTTGTACTGTCCCTTTAAGAGACAAGCCCCACATACCCCCTTCCTCTGAGGCAAGAGGATCTTCCTACCACTTCCAGCCTGTGCTCTCTCTGCCCTGTCTCTCTTCAGAAGAGGTGACTGTGGCCTCCTCTCCTGTCCCCCCTCTCCCACTTGGGGAACTGCACTGCAGCATTTTATCTAGTCCATTACACCACCCATAGTGAGTCATATCCTCTAGGAAGGCTATATTACTTATAGATGTTAATAAATTCCCAAATATTACCACCAGTTAGGAACCAACTGCTCAATGATCAGATATGTGAGTCTGTGTTGTTGTTGGTTTGGTTTTTTTTTCTCTTGGCTCTTTGGCTCTTTGGGAAGCCTACCACACATCTCCAAAATAAATCATACATAGAAGCTTTTCTTGCCTATAAATGTCCAATCTTAGCTTCACTTGTTTTTATCCAGCTTTTCTTAAATTATCCCATCTATCTTTTGCCTCTGGGCTTTTACCTTCTTTATTTCTGTATATCTTTCTTTACTTCTTAGTCTATGACTGGATATGCAGCTGGGTCACTAGCCCCTGATGTCTTCCTCCTCTTGTTTCTAGATCTTCTCCTGCCAGAATTCTCCTTCTACTTATTCTCTGTCTGCCAGCCAAGCCAACCCTTTCTCCTGCCTTGCTATTGGCCATTCAGCTCATTATTAGATTAATCAAGCATTTTAGATGGGCAAAGCAGAACAACTTCACAGAATTAAGCAAATGCAACATAAAAGAATGCAACACATCTTTTCATTATTAAACAAACATTCCACAGCATAAACAAATATAACATATCTTAAAATAATATTCCACAACACTGTGTAAAAAATTTCACTTCTCAAACACAGCTTCTTTTATCTTATCTCTCAGATACTATTTGTAATGACAAGGAAACAGTACATTAAACATAAATCTATAACAGCTATCCCCCCATATCAACTTTGCCAAAAGGACATTAACAATGGTTGCTTGATCAGATAAGAAAAGCTGAGATATGCTCAGAATTTCAGCCTGTATCTTAGTCTGCCCTTCAGCAGGTGCTCTGAGTCACATAGGAAAGCTTCTCCAACCATACAATTTATTTTTAGTCTACAATATTTCCTTCCCAACAGATTATCTTTCTTTAGCATTTTAATAATTTTAACTATAATATAATAATTGTAATATATATAAATATAACATTTATATATACATACATTTTATCAGGTCTATTACCCTTTGATTTTTATCTAATTAAGTTAAAACATAACAATAGTCCATTAATTTTACATTTCTGTATGATTTACCCATAAATGTATATGCTAACAATTAATTAGCTATCATCTTGTCATAGAACATTTAAAGTAATTCTAATTATTATGAGTTTTACATTTAATGCTATATTGACTATTCTTACAGATGATTCCTAGTTCAAATATGAAATAATTTCTCTAGGACAAAAAAGATTAAATACAGATATGAATAGACAATTAAGTTTCTATAAGACACAGATTCCTCTTTGTCTGATGAAGAAAGTGTATTTGATTCCAAGTGCATATGTGTCCTAAAGAAATTTTACATACACATACATTCATATGTACACACAGACATATATATGAGAAATATATATGTGAGAAATATATATATGTGAGAAATGACTTATAAGCCCACACAACTGTATATATGTGTGCATCCAATTAGTTAAATAATTTATTAACAGGAATATAATAAATATTCATCATCACACAGTATCGCCAACTTGCAATCAAAAGAATTTGGATTCAATGAGAGAAATATTTTAAGAGTCAGAAGCAGTTGATTATCTAGAAACTGTTTTCTGGATACAACAGAACAATTGCACATATAAATGTGTACTGGCATTTCATTAGTATTTTAATAAGTAAAGCTTGCCTGAAGACCTGAAAAGCAAAGCAGCCAACCACTGGCTTTTACCTTGACCTTAGTCCAAAAATGGTGATCCTGCCTCCAGGAAACCTCAGAATGAGACTAAGAGTGAGAATTGTCTTCTCCAACTTTATAATTCTCTCTAGTTCTAGGATTAATGGCATGAACCACTACTGCCTGATTTCTATGGCAAGCTAGTATGGCTACTTATATTAAAGATGCAAGTCATTGTTGCCTGGTCTGTAAGGCTGGCCAATGTGACTGTTGTACTTTTCTGATCTTCAGGCAAGCTTTATTTATTTAAATACAAATGAAATGCCACTGCATCAATTCAAAGAAGTTATGAAAGGTGCAAAAGACCTACAAAAGCCCAGGATAAACCAAACTCCAGCATGAAGAAGGGAAGGCAACACAATGTTCCACCACTGGCTGAGGAGCTATTGGCAACTGATGTCAGGAAGCATCAACCATAATGTACTTGATGTGTTTATAATAAAAAAAAGACGCAAAGTTGAGTGAGTGGATGTGAAAAGAAGGATTGGAGTTGGGAGTAATTGGGGGAGGTGCAAATATGATCTATTGTTCTCAGGAATGTTAAGTTCAAGTATCCTGGATATATCCCTCCTTTATTCTGAATCCCTATTTCATTCAGTAGACATAGTTCATGGCATCATTTTGTCTCCTCCTTTGGTTGCTTTCTCCTTCATTACATTTGAACCTTAAATGTGACCCAATCAAATTATAAATCCTCAATACCAGTAAAGTAACCCAAGTGAATAAAATTGAACTGAATTAAGAGAAGAAAGTACAGAATGTGGCAGGTTATTTACTATCTTGGACAAATAAGAATATGGTCTTAAGAGTTGCTCAACATCTGCAATTTTATGTGGGATTCCTGCAAATACCACAGCTGACAGAGTAATGATCCACTTGAAGTAAGATAGAAATATGGTTCAACATGATTATGGAAGTTAAGCTAGTGTTGGTCTTAACTTCTTGAGATGACCCCAGGTTGTTTATTTTTTAAGTATTAAGCACAGGTAAATTTTGGGGAAAAGTTGGGTGAGAATAATTTTCTCAATTCCATCTGTACAATAAAGTTTGAAGCATGACTACATTGAAACTCTTTTGCAAAGTACTTGTGGCCTCTTTCATAAAGAAGGGTTATAACTTAAGGGACTTGGAAAGGATCAGGCATGATCTCAGTCATACAGATTTCATAGAGGTCACAAAACAACAAAGTTCATGTTACATATCTCCTAAGGATAGGTTCTATTGACCTAAAAATGATGTTTAAAATAAGTCTAGGGAAGAAGAGTCAGGGACAAACATAATAGTGCTATCACTGCAGATAGCACAGATAACTAGACTATTAACAATATCCACTCCCAGCCTTCTGGGTAGAAAACAGGTATCCATTCCTTTCATGAGACAACCTTGCATGTTTAACATTCCTGGTGTCCACAGTGCTTACCTCTGGGCAAAGGGCCTCAGACCCTCTACAATTTAGAATTGTTGTCTTAGCTAAGGTTTTTATTTCTGTGAAGAAACACCATGACACAGTAACTCTTACAAAGAAAATATTCAATTGGGGGTGACTCACAATTTCAGAGGTTCAGTCCATGATGATCATGAAGGAGAGCATGACAGCATAGAGACATATGTGATGCTGAACCTGAGAGTGCTACATCTTGCAGGCAGCAGCAGGTTGACTGACTCACAATGAAGGAAGCTTGAGAAGAAGAGACCTCAAAGTCTGCCCCCACAGTGACACACTTCTTTCAACAAGGCCACATCTCCTAATAGTTCTGCTCCCTTTGTGGAGCCATTTTCTTCCAAACCACCACAATGGTATATGTTGAGACACTCTATTCTAATTTTAGAGTATTTTTTTACATATTAAATAGTGTTTTCATTCATCATTATTTGTTTCCTTTTCCTAGATGCTAACATAAGGCATTTGTCTATAGAGACTCTAAGTAAGCTGTAGAGAGACTCAGCAGTTTAATGCACTAGTTGCTCTTCCAAAGGATGCAGGATCAATTCCAAACATCCACGTTGCAGCTCACAGCTGTCTGTAATCTCAATTCCAGGGGATCCAACACACTCACCCAGACAAACATGCAGGCAAAATGCCAGTGTACATGAAATAAAAATAAAGAAGAAAAGAATGGAGAGACTTTCAGCATCTTCCATAGACCCATGGCCAGGGACAAGTCACAGTAACCTTCAGTGAAGCCATGGTTTTATGTTCTTCAGAATATCTTTTTTTTTGAAAAAAGGAAAACAAACTATATCTTTTTTTCATTTTGCATACCAATCCCAGTTCCCACTTCCTTCCCTCCTCTCATTTCCTCAACCTTCCCTCCTTTCATTTCCCCACCTTCCCTCCTACCCTACCCCATCCACTCTTCCAAGAGGGTAAGGCAACTTGCTTTGGGGGAAGGTCCAAGGCCCTCCCTACTATATCTCAGCTGAGCAAGGTATCCATCCAAACAGTAGAGATAAATCCTGATGCCATTGATGCCACTGCCAGTGGCCATGTAGTCTGCCCCAGCTATACATCTGTCACCAACATTCAGAGGGTCTAGTTTGGTCCTATGCTGGTTCCTTCCATGTCCAGCTGGACTTGGTGAGATTCCATTAGCTCAGGCAAATTGTTTCAATGGGTATCCCCATCATGGTCTTGACCTCTTTGCTCATAATCTCATTTCTCCCATTCTTCGACTGGACTTTGGGAGCTCAGGCCAGTGCTCCACTGTGGGTCTTTGTCTCTGTTTCCATCAATTGCTATATGAAGGTTCTATGGTGACATTTAAGATATTCATCCATCTGACCACAGGGCACGGCCAGTTAGGGCACCCTCTCCTCTGTTGCTTATGGCCTTAGCTGGGGTCATCCTTGTGGATTCCTGGGAATTTCTTTAGTGCCAGGTTTCTTGCTAGCCCCATAATGACTCCCTCAATCAATTATCTCTTTCAGTGCTCTCATCTCTGTCCTTGCTTCATTTCATTTATGCCATTCCCTCGAGTTCTACTCCCCCTCCTCTTCTCTCCTCTCTTCCTCTTCTGTCCTCCCTTCTCCCCCTCAACCCATGCTCCCAACTTTGTAAGGTGATCTTGTCTATTTTCCCTTTCCAGGTGGATCTATATATGGTTTTTATAGGGTCTACCTTGTTACTTAGCTTCTCTAGGATCATGGACTATAGGCTTGTTATCCTTTGCTTTACAGCTTTGATGTGTGATTCAAGTTTTAGTAATGTTTAGTTTTCATATGTGGATGTTCTTATATTTGGGTTATAGATGTTCAGGATAGAGACTTCATCTTGATTGATTGTTCCTGTTATGAGTATAAAGTGTCCTTATTCATGTCTTCTGATTGATTTGGTTTGAAATCTATTTTGTTAGACATTAGGATAGCTAAACCCACTTGATTCTTAGGTCCATTTGATTGTAAATCTTTTCCCAGAACTTTACTCTGAAGTAATGTCTATCTTTGAGGTTTAGGGGTGTTTCTTGTATATATTAGAAGGCTTAATCCTGCTTTCATATTCATTCTCTTAGATGAATCAAGTCCATTGATATCAAGAGATATTAATGACCAGTAATTTTTAATTCCTTTTTTTTTTTTTGGTGGTAGTGTTTTTGTGTTTCCCGTCATTGGGGTTTGCTGATGTGAGGTTATCTTTTTTTGTGGGTGCAGTAAATTTCCTTGTGTTGGAATTTTCATTCAATTACTTTGTGTAGGACTGGATTTGTAGATAAGTATTGTTTAAACCTGGATTTGTTATGGAATATCTTGTTTTCTCCATCGATTATGATTGAAAGCTTTGCTGGGTATAGTAGTCTGGGCTTGCATTCATGGTCTCTTAGTGTCTGAAGCACATCTGTCCAGGATCTTCTGGCTTTTATTGTTTCCACTGAGAAGTTGGGTATAATTCTGATAGGTCTGCCTCTATATGTTACTTGACATTTTCCTTTGCAGCTCTTAATATTTTTTCTTTATTCTGTATGTTTTGTGTTTTGATTATTATATGGCTAAGGGACTTTTTTGTCCAGTCTATTTGGTGTTCTGTAAGCTTGCTTCTTCTGCCTTCATAGGTATATCCTACTTTAGGTTGGGAAAGTTTTCTTCTATGATTTTGTTGAACATATTTTCTGTGCCTTTAAGCTGGATTTCTTCTCATTCTTCTATCCCTATTATTCCAAGTTTTAGTCTTTTCATGGTGTCCCTGATTTCCTGGATGTTTTTTGTTAAGAATTTGTTGGATTTAATGTTTTCTTTGACTGATGAATCTATTTGTGCTATAGTGTCTTCAACACGTGAGATTCTCTCTTCCATCCCTTTTGTTCTGTTGGTTATACTTTGCCTCTGTAGTTCCCATTTGTTTACTCAGATTTTCCATATCCAGAACTCCCTCAGTTTGTGCTTTTTTATTTCCTTTATTTCAGTCTTCACCTCTTGAACAGTTTGAACCACCTGTTTGGTTTATTTTTATTGGTATTCTTTTAGGTTTCTTTGAGAGATTTATTAATTTCTTCCAACTTTTCTTAGTCTTTCCTTCCATTTCTTTAAGGGAATATTTCACTTCTTCTTTAAAGGTCTCCATCATCCTCATAAATTTAAGTTTAAAATAATTTTCTTTTGCTTCTTCTGGGTTAGGATGATCAAGTCTTCCTGTTGTATGACCACTGGGTTCTGATGTTACCCTCTTGCTTTTTAGGTTGACGAATGAATTGGTGCCTACTCATCTCTTCCACCAATCAGTGCTAGCAGTGACTTTGTCTCTTTGTCCAATCCTTGCAGTGGTTGTCTGTATCTTTGGAAACTGTTCTTGGTTTGCTCTGTACTGTCACCGTCCTTGTCTCAGGGATCCACCTAGGTTTCATTTGACCTGCTCTCTTTGTCTGCTCTCTTGATCCACTCTGTGCAGTTGCAACCTGTGCTTCAGAGTTTCCCTCTTGGTCCTCTCTGTGTAGTCACAGCCTATGCTTCAGGGTTCTTCTCTTGTATAGTTACAGGTTGTGTTTCAGAATTCCTCTGAGGTTGAGGGGGTATAGGAGTACTTGGGGGCAGAATGGGGCTTTTAGCTTGCAGAGTCTGATTGATGTGGTAGGGATGTTAGAGCAGCCTTCCTCTTGGTCCTCTCTGTGAATTTGGAGCCTGTGTTTCAGAGGCTCCTCTGAGGTTGCAGAGGGATAGAAGGCCTTGGGTGCAGAGTGGGTCTTGTTTTCTCTATATCTAGCTGGTGACTGTGTCTCTGTCTTTCCTATTCCCAGAATTCTATTAGTCTTATTGCCCCACCTATACTTCTGCCTGGCTCCTAGCCAATCAGAGTTTTATTAAACCAATACAAGTGACAAATTTTTACAGGGTATAAAAGCATTATCCCACAGGAGTTTTCCTCTTTTTTCTTTTCAAAGCAAGACCCTAAATATAATCTCCTTTGTTTAGCTTTTTTCCTGACCATTGTCCATAACAACTTGTGACAAACACACTAAACAAAGACAAACATCCACAATCCATTTTGGGGGTTGGGGGAATGTGGGCAAGTTTTCTAGGCTACTTCCTGCTGATCATGGGTTCTGATAATTTTATGAGGAGACAGAGAAAATTTAGGATTATGGTCAAGTCATGACTGAAGTATCCTCTGAGGCTGGATCACCTCAACCAGAAGTCTTGAAGCTGTTCTGGAATTAGAACTCAGAGGAAACTACAAGAGGTGCTCTGAAATGTTGGGTCATCTGGGCTATGTGTTCCCATTGGAGACTTTTCAGGGGCTCTTCCTTGATCAAACCTAATTTTTCTTGACTCAGAATGAATACACAGCCTTGCATATACTGTAGAAACAAAAGCAAAAACCTCTTCTCCAAAGTAACATATTTTTTTACTTAAATTTTGAAGTCAAGGCATCTTTAAAATGTAGAGGTTGTATTAATCCTGCAACATTTATAATCAAATGTCCTTTAGAAGCTGTTGCTCCTTCCTCAGCATTCAAAAATTCAAAGACAACAAAATAGCATACAGTATCCAGACTATGTATATTTTCTATCTTTACATGGCCTTTTGTTTTTACTCTATTTCTTTTATTTTTATTTTTTGGTTTTTTTTGAGACAGGTCTCTCTGTGTATCTTTTGCTGTCCTGGATCTCACTCTGTAGACATTGCTGGCCTTGAACTACAGAGATATGCCTGCCTCTGGGATTAAAAGAATGCACCACTGATGTGGGATTCCCCTTTGTATGCTATGAATATTTTTTAATGCCACTGGTTAGTAAAAAAAAATCTGCTTTTGGCTAATGGCTTAGCAGAATATAGCCATGATGGGAAAGCTAGGCAGAGTCAGGGAGAAGCTGTGTATCAGTCACAGGAGACAGATGCCAGATGTCAGATGAAACCTTAGCAGTAGGCCATAACCACGTGGTGATACACAGATTAGTATAAATGGGTTAATTAAATATAAGAGCCAGCCAATAAGAAGCATGAGCTAATAGGCCATGCAGTGTTGTAATAAAGTTTCTGTGTGATTATTTTGGGTTTGTGTGGCCAGGAAACAAATGAGTGGACTCTGGCAGCACACCACCACTCCCATCTTATCTATTTCTATTTTTAATGGCTTTTTCTATCTTTTTTATTTTCTCTCATAAGTCTACATATATTTTTAAACACACTGTAAACTCTTTTTTTCCTGTCCAATCTGTCTTTACTATATATCTCTGTTGTTTTTCTGAGCATGAATCTTTAATCTGCTAAGCAGCATGGCTAGGATTAAAAGTGTGGCTTTGGAAGTTGGTTCCACCCCATTTCTTAGCTTTCTGAGAGTCTAGCTTAATGACAGAGGTATTGTTGAGAGTCACTCTTATTGTCACATCTCTCTGGAGTTTCACCAAAAAGCATGCTGTTGGCTGCTCATAAACAACATTTAAGTATTTGGTGGCAGAGCCTCTTAAAAGAACTGTGAGGTTTTTGCTGCTAATATTGAGTCAGGAAGCCTCTCTTAAAGGAGCCACATCTCTGCTTGCTGCCAGCAAACAGAGCATACTGGAGAAAAGATGGCTACCAAAGAGCTGTGCTTGACACTGTTTCTATCTGTCTAGAATCTTTTAACACTTTTTCGGGCTTTATGTGGAAATTCTTGTCAAACATTTGGGTACCATTTGTAGACAGAAGTTTCTGTTCCACCCAGTCCTCCAGTCATTCAGTACCAAAGAAACACACAGAGGCTTATATTAATTATACACTGAAAATAAAATGAAGGTCCTTGACAAATGTATGATGCACTTCAACTGTTTAGTAGTAATTGTAGTAGTGGTAGTAGTAGTATTGAGACAGGAGATCATTACATAGACTTAGCTGGTCTAGAACTTACTATGTAGACTGGGCTGGTTTTGAACTCACAGAGCTTTGCTTATTTCTGCTTCAATAAAGGCATGTGCCACCAGGCCCAACTTCAGATATTATTTATTAATTATAATTCTATGGCTCTTTCTATGTGTTAATTGCTTGCCTGTCCATATCCAATGCCAACTCCAACAGTGATGTTGATTTTGTCATTGATGTATTGAGTGTTTTCTTGCTTTATGGCTACAACTGCTATGGTGCTCTCTATATTCTCTGTCTTTTTGAGAAATCCGGAGCTTGCACCATGTTGATCCAACTGGTATCCATAGAGAAATGTCAGATATTTCCCAGTGACATCCCATCATTCTGTACAAAACAGGCATAAACATTTCTAATGTTAAGGTTTGAAAGGTGTCACATGCATTTATGGCTTGATATCACATCCTTCTGCATAACTGTGTGGTCATTTCTCTCTGTGAAAATTCAAATGTCCCAATTATTGGCAAATCTTTATTTTCATGACTGTGTCCACCCATATCTGTATTTTTGCGTGTCTCTGTAGACTTTAAAATCTGTGTATACCTGTGATAATATATGTGAGTGAGTATGAATCAAAGTTATGAATGTATATATCCCTTCTTTGTGTTTCTGATAATAGACATTCTGGAGGATGTCTGTGTATCAATATTTTTTTCTGGGGCTACATAAATAGGTCTAGTAAGCTACTGCTGTAAACAGACCCATAAAAACAAGCAAACAAAGAACAACATAATAGCAAGTCATTCGTGATGTGAATGCAAAACACAATCACCTTGATGGTTTTAAAATCTTCCTGATATGGTCTTATTTCAATCAATTTCCAAATACTCTGTCACTTCTAAACTGACCTAGACATCAGCAATTCTCAAAAGTCATCCTGTTAACTTTTTAGGTATAATCAGATTTGGACTGCGGAGATGGCTCAAACAGTCAAAAGGCTTGCTACACACACATGAAGACATGAGCTCTGATCCCCAACACCCACATAAAAGATAGATATTGTGACACATTTCTGTAACCCTTGCTCTAGGGAGGCACAGACAGGTGGATCCCCAAAGATTGCTGTCCATCCTGTCTAGCCTATTTGTGAACTCTTGAGTTCAGTGAGAAACCTTATTCCAGAAACTAAGATATAGAGAGCAATAGAAGACATCCAATATCAAAATATAGCTCAAACTCCATGTGCACAAAAGTATATGTGCTTACTCATGCATAAATTCATAAGCAATGCAGTCATTTCTTACATACATATATCCTTGCAGAAAACAATTTAATTACTAATTAATTAAGACAAGTTTGAAGACTGCTATGAATGGAAAGTCTGAAACTCTGAAAACTGTCAATGTGGTTAGATGATTTTCTCTTTACTTACAAACCAGCAGGGAAGGAAAGGTCTGCAGCTGTTCCCTGTTAAGGCAGGCACTCTCCTTGGTTGTCTTTTTATAGGCTCATAGGAAAAGGATCTATTCATACAATAAAACAAGTGTAGGCTGAAGTCTCTGTCCTTCCTGGTCCTGTAACTGTTCAGTCCTAAAAAAAAAAAATACAGAGGCTTATATTAATTACAAATGGTTTGATCTATTAGCTGAGGCTTATTAATAACTAGATCTTACAACTTAAATTAAGCCATAATTCTTATCTATATTTAGCCACATGGTTTGGTCACCAGCCAGATACAGAGGAAGCAAGATGAGAATGCCTCAGTGAGGAAAGGTACCAAGCCACAGAGCTAAACATAGATAGTAATTATGGGTTAGTTTAAGTTGTAAGAGCTAATTAATAATAAGCCTTAGCTAATAGGCCAAACAGTTTATAATTAATATAAGCTTCTGTGTGTTTCTTTGGGACTGAAACGTTGTGCGACTGGGTAGGACAGAAACTTCTGTCTAATGAACAAGTACTAAATAAGAATCTAAATCATTGAGGCATTCATGGCATACAATGAAAAGAGAAAAGAGAGTTGATACAATAACATCGGTATGTTTGAAGATCGAGGTTACAGATAGAAATAAGAAAGACAGGATACAAATTTGAGAAAGACATATATTTAACATAGAGATATGGGTCTGTTTTGTTTAAAAAACCTACCTGTGCACAACTTAACCTTTTCCTTCCGTATTCAGTAGCATTTGCCTCCTCAGCAGTCATTTTTACAGTGAACATTCGAAAAACTGGAGACTTCCCATTGCTCCTGCCTGCATGGCCAACTTTCTTCCTTGAAGAGCTCTCTGTGGTGTCAATAATTTGGCCCTTTGCTAGCAAACATATGAAATCAAGTGAACAGAAAAATTCTGAGTCAGACAAGAAGAAAGACAGGTTTTTAAGGGCTCGGTTCCATTTTTTTTTTTGTCCATTTTATTTATGGGAAACACAGGAAGATGTTGAATAAATATTTGCAGAATAGAAGAACAGTGCGCAGACACCTCAGAAATGATTTGGAAACTCAGAAAATCTCCACTAACGTGAAGGCAATGTTAAATAATAAATTTGTAATGTCAGTTCTACTCCTTCCAATAGCTGATATGCGGATAACAAATATTCTTCAAAATTCACAAGCACTCTCTTATTTCTAGTTTTGCAAGTGATAACCTCAACAATCTAGAGGTATTTACTGTCTCAGTTTTGCTAATGAGTAAAACAAACTCAAGATGTCATGGTGATGATACATGTCTCAAATCCAGAATTGGAAAAATGGAGGCAGAAAGAAAGAATTCAAGAACAGTCTGGGCTACATGACAACATCCCTGTTTAATTATCAAAAAAGAGAGAGAAGATTCATAATAAATCATCGAGGAGACCTAAACAGTGACCTAGATGGCAGGATTCTCTTGATCAAATGTGCAAACAATATATATTGATATTATTCCTCTACTTGTCCAGGACAAAATGATACAGCACTTGAGGAAATCAATATATGGCATCCCTTTTAAGTTTCCTTGTAGGAGGCATTTCCTTTCTTATGTTACACCCCAATATTCTTGGGATTAATAAGCTGATAAGTGCCAGGGTTGCCCACTCTAAGGTTTATGAATGCCTTAA
Organism: Ondatra zibethicus; assembly: GCA_004026605.1. NCBI lineage: Eukaryota > Metazoa > Chordata > Mammalia > Rodentia > Cricetidae > Ondatra > Ondatra zibethicus. The sequence continues at coordinate 38,054 of PVIU01014088.1, read as the reverse complement.
TGAAGGATATGTGTTACTTCCTCCCTCTGTTATTTTTAATACAAGAATGATGACCACAGCCTATTGAGCAGTCACAGTTCAGACCTCTGAAGTAATGCTGAAGAAACTGGTTTATGGTTGTTGACCTGATCACAGGGAGTGTCATTATTGAAATGAAAATGCAAGCTATTTCCTCTTATCTTTTAGCTTTTAGAGGGCAGTCTCCTTTATTAATCACCAGAATGTCTTAGCAAAGTCTATATAGCAATATAGACACAGACCAATTAATTTATTGGCTTTCATCTGGACTACTTAGCCACAAAATTTGCTTTTTCTAATCGATGATAAACTTACTAATAAGGCCAAATGATAGTCTTTTCTCTGTGTGAAACAAAAAGTGTTCATGTGTCCTTTTATTTCAATTTTACAATTTTTAATATGTAAAAAAATGCATGATTAAAAGAAAACTCTGCAATCTAGAGAGAAACTGAGTTTATCTTGCATTAATTTGGCTTTTCTCATAGTGATAGATCATTTGGCTTGGCTGAATTTTGGTGACTAAATGGCAGGTGCCCATATTCTGTGATAAGATCAAATCTCTTCATAGAAGATGAGAATAAAATTAAATACACACAATGTATAAACAAATAGAGTTCATATGAGCATGATAAATGAATAAATGTAACATGTGAACATTTAATTAAGGTCACTATTGGAAGTCAATTATATGAACTTGTCAATAACTGAGTATATGTACTCAGCATTTCGTCTCACCAGATTTCCTCTTAATTGCTAGTGTCATATATATCTCCACCAGCTCCTTGGAAATGTACCTGGAACCAAAATTAACTGTGGGAAGCTAAACAAGCTTTGAGAAGCAGAGGTCAGAGTTTGCAGATCTAGAGACAAAGGTGAGCAAAGGTCGGGGATCCTTTGGCAATGATCGACATTGCAGAAGAAAACTGCCAGTCATGCTGCAAGAGGAAGAATTTGAACATATTTGAAGTTTTTGACTACTTACAGTCAGAAACAAACACTTATTTTAAGTAAATAATCAAATATTGGTCCTTCATACTGATTAGCCATTTTATGATTTCTACTTTTTTTCTAAAAAAAAAGTTTGTAAATTTCCAAATGTAAACCAAATGAATTTTCTGAAGAAGACAGTATAGTAGAAATTTTTCATAGCCCAAGAATTTGAAAATCACTAAAATCAATTTCAAACAGACATGAGCTTTCTAGGATTATTTTTATTTGAATTTTTATTAATATAGTACAAGTCTACAATTTCTGTTTAATAATTTTCTGATGATTCATGTGGAGTGTTTAGAAATTAAAGTAAGATTTTCTTTATTAAAGATGAACCAAAGAATTCCAGCACCAAATTGGATTATGCATTGTTGAAAAATAAATGCTTAAAATAAATTATGATGTTGGTATTCAATTTTAACACATTCAAATGCATATATGTGTATTTTTCAAACTATCAACCTGACTAAAGGGATGAAATAATGCCTTTTTCAATCTAATGCTAAAAATATTTTTTATTTTAATTTTTTGCTGCAATTATTATGCATGTAGAATTTGATAAAATGAAAAGCTCACTCTTTCTCATTCAATTTTTTATGTTTTTTTGTGTGGATTGGTCATAAAGATTTAAGCTAAGGAGCTCATACGTGCTGAGAATGCATCCCAACACTGAGCTACATGCCTATCCCTATTCTAGCACATTATTTTAATCACTCATTTAATTTATTAAAAGTATATTGTCATATAGTAAAAGGACCTGTTTAAAGTATGTTTTACTTTGTTTTCAAAAGTATTAGTTCAACCCTAGATAGTGATTTGCCCATGTCATCCATGTTTTGATTATTTTGTCTTCCCAAACTTTCAGACCATGGTCGTTCCACACCCATGGAAAATAGCAACACACTACCAGACGGATGGTTTGGAATGTGAATGCTAAGTATATTTAGTACGAGATGGTAAAGAATGCATGGACAATTGTGTGTACCGATGTCCATAAATTAGAAGACCCCAAAGAGCCTGCAGTTGCTTTAAAGCATATCTCAGCTTTGCATCCCCTAAATGCTAAAGATACATCATTATATAATTACACTCCCAGGACCTGAAGAAGCTACAATCTGGTTTCTGAGAACCCTTTTGCCAACAAGATGCCCAGCTGTTCAGGAAGGCAACGGAGCCAAGGGAATAAAATACGAACCTCAATCAACTGAATGAATGTCTTACTCAAAATTATTGGGCATGTTTTTCTTTACTATTGAGCTCCTATTCAAAATGCATGAGGAGTGCCTTCAACTAAACTCAGTAGTAATTACAATTGGAAAATGGATGGGGGTTATAGCCAATTAGCTTTATGTGTGTAGCATGTGCCAATCTGTCTTTTATTTTGAAAGTTTCTTTGTAAAAGATTAAAGAAAAGCCTACCCCACACATCCTGGAGAATATGGGGGAAAGCCCTTCTATTTCAGTCAATAAAGACAGAAACAAACCAGCCAAATATAACAGTGTATAAAAGATTCAGAGAACAGCCTGCGTTAGTGAGCTATGTCTTTCTGATATTATAAATTAAAGAAATAAATGAGGAGGAAGTAGTAACAAATATAAAAAGGCACATGTCAATCATGTTTCCAATTGGAAGTGACAGGAGAATGGACAGAAAGACTCTTAACATAGGCCATCCATCATCGATTTAACCTGGAAGAATGTGGTTCAAACTTTAGACAGTGCCTCAGGATACACATTGCTTAAAAATTCTTATTGCCTTTATCTCATCTTCTCAAAAAGGCACTTCTGACAGAATCAGAGATCCAATGTGAGAAGGGGAAAGAACGAAAGAAAAGCTCATCCTTGAATCTATTTGGGGACTTTATTTTTCACGGTGTTGATAAGTCATGTAAGAAGTCTCTATTTCAGGAAATTAAATGTTACTCATCAGTTAAAAGCCCATAATGCCCTTCTAGAGGACCCAAGTTCAATACCCAGAAGCTCACAACTGTCTCTAACCCAACTTACAGGGGGATCTAATACTCCAGCCTCCTGGAGTACCTTCACTCATACGCTCATCTTCACATACGTACACATAATTAAAAATGATCAAAATAAAAATTTTAAGGTAAGTTTCTCCCTTTATATTGTTTTAGAAATCACATTGATTCATAGAATCTTCATAAAATGTGTTCTATTCCTGAGTTCAAAATTTGGGAACACACAGCTCTAAATGGGATGTCAGCACCAAATCCCTCCCCTCAGAGCTCAGGGGACCCTATGGAAGAGGAGGTGAAAAGAGTGTAAGAGCCGGGGCGGGGTAGAGAACACCAGAAGAACATTGCCTTCTAAATAAACTCAGCAAAGCTCATATGAACTCACAGAGTCTGAAGCAGCAAACACAGGTCAACGTGGGTCTGCATCAGGTCCTCTGCATATATATTACAGTAATTTATATTACTAAAACACATTTAGTATTTTTATGGGACTCTGGAGTATGTGAACAAGTGGGTCTCTTATTCCTGTGTTCGCTCTTGATGCTCTTTTCTTTCTCTTGAGTTGTCTTCTCCAACTTGAAAGTTATAATTTTTGTTTTATCTTATTAAATTTTATTTTGTTATGTTTTATTGCTATCTCTTAGAAGCCTGTTCTGTTCTAATGAGAGAAATAAAGAGAGAGAAACTGAATGGGAGGGAGATGGGGAGAAACTTGGAGGAGCAGAGGAAGGGGAGGATATAACCAGAATATATTGTATGGAAAAAAATCTATTTGTAATACAAGTAGAAAATTTAAAAACAAACTGGTCATTTGGTGTCTTTGCATTTTCAAAAGAAGTTTGGAAAATAAACAAGTGACAAGCTGTGTCATATGTCCTGGGTGGGCATCACTATGATGAACACGTGTGTGATGGAGAAACATGAGAGAAGGAGAAATACAGCAGTTCATGCACTGTGGATACAAGGAATGAAGAACAGGTTGATATGGGTGACCTACTCTGCCACCTGCAGCCATATAATGTCCAGGCCTGTGCTGCATCTGAGGGCCATGTCTGGGTCTGTGACCCTATGACAGCTGGCTTCTGTGTTGATATTCATGAACTGTGTTACTACTAAAGGCCACATGGATGCCCATGGTCTCAACTGCCACCAGGGGTCACATTGATCCTAGGGCCATGGGGCCTTACTAATCTGAATAACGTATTGGTGATGTCTGGGCCACAGAGCCTCATTGTGACATCTGAGTCTGACCTATGGCTGAGATCCACGTCTGAGTCTGTAGTTCTATTGCAGCCATGGCTCCTTTGAAGCCTATGGCCTGTTTTACCTCTGGAGGCCATAGGAGAGATGGCCCTAGTAACTTGGGCACCAAAGAACTAATAACCTTCTCATAGGTCATCTCAGCAGGAGAGCTGGCCCCCACATGGCTCAGGAGAAATGGCTGTGACCCTTGACAGCCTTGAAGAACTGCCTCACTCTCACTAACCACTGCAATGGGAAAGCTGGCCCTGCACACAGGAAAGCTGGCTGCACACCTCACCATGCATGCAGGAGAGCTGGAACAGATAACCCGTGTGCAAAAGAGCTTGTCCCAACCCTCGCCTGAGGTGAGCAATCTAGGTAGAGGCTGAGATTGACCAGCTCAGCTACCACTCAGGCCCACATCCAGCTCCACTCCAGGGCTTTGAGTTGACCCACTCCAACATTTCCCCCACCTATGACCTGCTGGAATTCATGACCCATCCTATGGAACAATAGCCATAGGACCTCCATGACTCTGGGCAATAGCAGGATATACAAGAAGAGTTTTGGTGAGGGTCCGGTATTGATGGTGTACAAGAAGCCAGAGGTGTTGAACCAAACAACAAATCATTTCAGTGAACATTTGCAAGTATGTTTGGGCAAAAGAGAACACTGTGTGAAACACCATAAATCCTAAGGCCACTACAGCAAGTGTGTATGTGAGGAGGAAGCAGGGAAGACAGGAGCAGAGTAAGAGTTTGTTGTTGTTGTTGTTTGCTTTTTAAAAAAAAAATATTTTCTTTTGTGGGGCTACAAGAGTGGAGGATGGACATGGACTACAAAATGGTGGGATTGGGGTGCATGGTATGAAATTCCCAAAGAATCAATAAAAATTATGCTAATTAAAAACTGTGACAAAAGTGAACAGAGCTGACATTCAGGTAAGACTGCACAGACAAAGCAAGTTTTATTACGTGTTTAGAATTGTATATGTGTATGCAAAATATGCATGTAACAATTACTTTTAAAAAGAGGTCATGAATTTGGAAAAGATCAAGGAAGGGTTTATGGAAGACTCTGTAGGGAGAAAAGCAAAGAGGGAAATAATGTAATAATATTGAATCTCAAAATAAAAAGAGACAATTTTTAAAAGAAAAGAGAATCAGAGTTATAACCCTTAAAACCTGAGCCTGTTAGCAAAGAAATAGCAGAAAGGAGCAAAAAATGACATTTGATAACCAACAACATGCAATACTTCACCTGATGCACTTCTACAATTCAGAATACTCAGTAAGAAAATATCTCAAGGAGGCCAGGCCTGTCTTTCAACTGCCCTGCTTCCTGCAACACTGAAACAGCTTTCAAATTTTGAATTTACTTTTTATTTATTTATTTGCTTATTATTTGAAAATTTTGCAGCTCTTATTTTTTTCTCTAGTTTTGAGAATTTCACATGTGTATAAGATTAAATATAGTCATATCTACCTCCTCATTCTTCCTGGAAAAATCCCTAAATAATTCTCCAAAACATCCCAAATTTGATGTATTTTTTCATTAGACACCAAGACCAGCTAGTGCTGCCCACCCATGCATGGTTCTGGAGTCACCCTGTGGGAATCACGGGAAACCTACCAGGGACCACATTCTCAATAAAGAAAAACTCTCCCTCCTCCCGCAACTACCCACTGCCAGCAGCTCTTCATTAAGGGGTATTTCCTGGAGATGTTCTGTCCCAGCTATGCTGAGGTTCTTGATGGCTTGATCTTGTGTAAGTAACCATGCATGTTATTACCTTATAATTGTGATAGCCATGCCTTTTGCAGAAGTCAGCATCCCACGGCATTCCTCCCTACCCTACAACTCTTAACATTCCTTCTTCATTTTCTAGAATATCCCAGGACTCTTCATGGTAGAAGAATTAATACAGAAGCCCCCTTTAGATCTGATCATCTAGCCTCTTATTCTAAGTTTTTTGACTAATTTTCCAGTTAGGCATCTCCCCCTGCCTATTGTCCAGTGAAGAAGAAAAACAAACACTTCTCTAACAAATGCATAGGGCAGTCTAGGTCTACAAGTATAAGCATAAATACTTGACAGCATAGATATTTAACAAAATAACGGTAATAAATTTTACCTTAGGTTTTATAACTTCCCAACCATGAAAGTTTTACTAAGATTACAGTGCCAGACTTGAAATTCCTTCTTGTAGAACATACCTTAAATACAATCAGAAAATAGTTAGTCATCCCATAACCTTCATGCCACTGCTGCACTAAGGAATCACTCGTGTTGAACTGTGACTGACTTGGTATGTTGCAGGTCTTGTGGTGGTAACTCAAGAGGCTATGAGTAGAGGGATGCAGGCTGTGTGCAGAAGTCAGAGAGTTTGAGTTGGTATGTTGCAGGTCTTGTGGTGGTAACTCAAGAGGCTATGAGTGGAGGGATGCAGGCTGTGTGCAGAAGTCAGAGAGTTTGATAACAACAGTTCCTTTTTCCAACAAAGAGCAAGACTGGTAGTAACCCTGAATAAGACCATGTTGAAAGTCACACAACCATGCCCACATTTCATGCTCATGCGTTTTAGTGGTGCTAATTTCTCTGTGAGTGGTTATAACAAGGTTTATGAAGCATTTTAAAACCCCCCTCAGAAATAACATAGGGAACTTCTGCGGTATCGTTGCTGATTGAGCCATAGGATAGAGCACTGATCAATGCACTCTTGAAAACAAGATAGTCTCCTTTCATCTTCAGAACCACCTCATGTTACCTTTGCTCTGCACAGCAGTAAAAGTGTTCAAATTTCATTTGTTTCACACTACTACTTTATAAAATACAATCTCCCAAGGTAGTGTTTTGTATCGATCTTTTACGTTTACTTTCAGAATTTCCCTGTACTTTTTGTCATTAAAACTCAACATTCCCTCAACAGAACTTCAGCTCATATTCTTTGGAAGAGGCTCCTCCTTACTGCTCTGAATACACAAACTTTTGTATATTATTTATTTTGAGACTTATAATTTGCCTCACTACAGCAATCTATGTGTGCTTGCTTTTGTCTACCCATGTGTTCTTTCTTCGAAAACATACTTTGTCCCATCCTTTTTACACTGTGGAGGCTAAGAATTACATATCTACTTAGCCTGCACAATGTTTAGAGCAAAGCCTGACAGCAGAGCTAGAACATCTATTATTACTCACTCAGAATCCTCAGATTCAAGGGTTTCATGATCATTTTCATTTCATGATGAGTCGTGCCTTACCTAAATAATTGAAGCCTTAGAAAAGTTCAGTTTCATAATTAAAATTAAAAACTTTCCTGCCAGCCTTAGGTTTTAGTTCCTGTCAAAGTACTTACTATTAGATTTTAATTGAACTACTTAGTTACAGTGTGTGTCAGTTTCTTCTGTTGGAAAATGAAACTATAACTATGAATCAGACATGATAAATTGCTGTTTATAAAAAATTAGCATGATTATACCTCTGAGTTTTTCTTAATGGTACCAATTTAACCTACTATTTTTGCTGTTTGCTTGTTAAAAAGAAACAACCAATTTTGAGGGATGGAACAACAGATAAGATCATTTGTTGTTTTCATAAAACCTGAGTTCAATTCCCAGTGCCCAAAGAGACTGACTTAACAGCCACCTGAAACTCCAGCTCCCCAAAATCTGAAATTCTCTTTCAGCTTCCACAGCACCAGGAATACATGCAGTGAACATACATGCAGACAATCATTCATGCCCATAAAAAGGAAACATGCAAAATATTAAAAACAAACAAAAAATTGATGAAGCCTGTGAATAGAGCTTAGCAATAGACCAATGGCCTGGGATGCTTAAGTCCTGGATTAGATCCCCAACAACTGAAAAGGAAAGCCACTATCAAACCTGAATGTCAAAAACCCACCACCACCAACAACAAAATATCTCGTTCATGGTTTGGATCTGTCCACTGAGAGGTCCTACTCAACATTATTCTCAGTATAAAAATAGGTGTTGTCTTTGTGTCTATAAGGTTTAGCAGTAAAGAAGTAGCATTAGGCTTCCGGTTAAAAGGTAACTGTCAGAGACTGAGGGAGATGCAGCAGGTGACAACTAGTGCTCAGAAGTCAACCCGCCAGAGGAGTGATTCTCTGATGAAGGAGAATCCCATCCAGGAAAGGCCTGTGGCACCACTGACTCTAGAAACTGTTGTTCCCAATGTTATTTCACATGTGCAAAAGCAGCTATGGAGTCTCCCTAATACCTGCACTGTAGTGTGTAATTTCATATGATATGTATGTGTAATCTCATGATTATATCTCAAATTTATGGGCTCATATACCATGAATCATCAGAAAGATGATTTCTCATTTAGCTGCATAATTTTTATATATAGAAAATATACTAGGATATGCTTCATTGCTAGATGTATTATCTCACAAAGACTGTAAGACACTTAAAAGTCTGCTTTGTTCCTTCTACTCAAACTACACAAAACTATCTCATTTTTACCTCAGAGCAAGTTCAAACTAGATTAAATGTTTCTGTATATGGATCGTAAGTTTAAAACTTTATGATACACATAAGGTCAGAGTTGCAGGTGTCTACTAAGGTTATTAACACAGAGCAACCTAAAAGAACCAGGCCAATTCTTCACTTGCCAAATCTGACTGATGAGACCTGACTCCCTGTGCAGATCTCTCTGAAACTTGTCTCACTGGGGCACTGTACCCAGCCTCTGGTACAGTCTTACACCTGGAACCTTGAAACCTTTCATTGCCGTGGTGAATGGCTTGACTCCTTATTGTTTACCAAAAGAATGTGGCATATGAGATGTAATTCTTGTACCATTTTTCTTATTGACCCAAGCCTCCTGTAAAAAAATGTATTAAGCTAGGTGAACAAAGAAGGAAGAGAGAATTGAAACAGATAAATGAAACAAAGAACTAGAAAGAATTAGAACTTAGAAGAAAATTAGAGGACAGAAAAATAAAGAACATGATCTGAATAGCATGTGTGTGAATTTATTTCATACCCCTCAGGAAAAAAAAAAAAACTTAAGTTCAATTTTGCTAATCTGTGGAGTTTTCTTTTTTTTTCAAACTCTGAAGGTAGCCTTGCAAGCTGGCCTTTCAAGCTACTAATAGGCAACTGAATATTTGATCCCTATATTCCCAAAATAGTCAATCAACTCTTAATATATTAGCTGAATGGTAAGATCAAGCAGAATAGAAATTCAAAACAAACCTTTGTCTAGAATACAATAACTACAGTTAAAGTTTGACCTCTAGCATTCCATGTGCACTCTAAGATAGAGGCTAGATAACGATGAAATATGAGACTGAACATCCAGTTCCCTTGTTGACTTCTATCTACACCATCCTAGGACAATCTACCTCTCTTTTCTGAACATTTCTCTTCCTGTAAAATCTTGCCTGACCTCAGAGATATTTTTGACTCAGATATAATGGCTTCTTTCAGGAAAAAAAATTGTCAATGTCAATATTCTGCCCATATATGTTTTCAATGTTCTATTCATTTGAATATTTTTTCAATATCACATGATTGTTTTCAAATATTCATGAAATAATAGCAAAGCATGTTTCTAAATCTCATCATATGATAAAATTATATATATATATATGCCTGTATGAGTGATTTGTAATATAGAATATATTTGCATATTCAATTTAATATATAGTTACAGTTTTCCTATAGAATTTTGCTTTCACATTCTTCCTGGGGTAAGATTATCGTTATCAGAGTCAGCAAATTCCTAACAATAACAATTTGCTTATAAAGATACTTTATCTACCATCCATTGAATACTGAGCCAGCACACCCAACAGGCTCTTATCCTAACACTTATATTCTGAAATAATATCTCCATTCTATATGTAATTCTAGAAATAGCCCTCATAACAGATAAGAGTTCTCTGATTTATTAAGTCTTCAAGCTGAACTTGTTCACTCTACCTTGCTCTGTCTCTCCCACAGTAATGCAGCACAAACAATGGTCCAGGTTTTCCCGCTTCTTCCTGTCTCCCACTCCCTGGTCTCCTTGAAGATTTTCCATGTACCTCTTTTAACATGCAACATGAATCTCTTTAGGATCTGTGCATACAGAAAACTTCTTTAAAGATTCATTTTCTTTTCTTAGTGATCTCTTACTTTTATATATGTGTATCTACCATAAATATTCTTTTTAAAAATTATTTCTTTTATATTTTGAGATTATAATTGCATCATTTTCCTCTTTCCCCTCTTCTTTCCAAACTCTACCATACATACCTCTTTGTTTCTTTTTCAAATTCATAATAACTTTCATTATGGTTTCTTTACACAAACACAGGGTCCCATGCAGGACTGATTGAAAAACAAACAAACAATGATAAGACACACATCTCTGACAACAAACGGCATAGTTTAGAATGACTGACTACTCCTCATAGTAAACAGATGCTCAATAATCCTCTGTTAATTAATAGAGGATAAGTGATGGAACAAACAAGCATCCTGCCTCGTTGCTTTTGTGGTGAGAAGGTACAATGCTGTGCCTGGATGCTCGAACAGAATAATGTTTTCCATGATGCAGATGTTATACTGTTGTCTTTTATTCTCATAGGGTTGGGTAAACTACAAATAGAAAATTGAGAGCATAAAGGTGGTCTCTTCAGACAACCATGGAAGGAAAACTGAGAGAATTTAAAGTTTCCAAAGCTCAATGTAAGGCGCTGATTGGAAATATGAAGAGGTTTTCTTCAAGCCTCTCTATCACTACAGTTTCACCCCTCAAGCCTCCCATTTGTTTTCTTTTTCCTCTCAAAATATGACAATTAAGCCCAGTAAATAACTATAGTGCTTTAAAATGGAGACCTGGGCTATATGCAAGGGTCTGGAAAGCGAGGTTCTCATGGGTATTCTATTAGGCACGTTTGTGTGTGCATCTTTCTAGTGGTATCAAATGCATTTTCCTTCGTCCAGTATTTCTGATATCTCTGTACATCAGCATCACAGTCTGTCTCAGTGATAATAAGCCAAAAATCAAAAACAAAACAAGAACAGAGCCACTGCAGGCATTGTGGGGATTAGGGAATTGATTTTAGAAATGCATATCCATGGGGCAAAAAGAAGAAATTAAGACCTGAAAAAACAAAGTGAGTAGAAAGTTCTGAGGAAGGCATTGTTTTTAACAACATGAAGCAAAGTCCATGCACACAGGTCCTAGAAAAATATTAGAAAAGATGATGGATAAAACACCATATAATAAAATCAGAAAGAGCTATCAGTCTGAAACAACCTTTCTGGACAGGCTGTTAAACATGAATTTGTTTGGTCTGAGATCACTGTTGACCAGATAACCCAATGATCAAGAAAAGTTATTGAATCCAGACTCCACAGAATAAAAATCAAATGCCAGGCCTGAAGGTGACAAAAATCTCCTTCCACTACTGACATCCTTGATTCACATTAAAAAAGAGATAGGCAGGAGCTGCAAATTACCTTTTCTAAGAGAAAATTGCTAATGTTGTCTTTTAAAGCAAATAAAGGTAAATAATCACAATGAATTTTTCGCTGTGGTTCATTTGTTTTTATTTTTAGCGTAACAAAGAAAATAAAAGTAATTTTGCATTTCATGCAAAAGTTTGCCCTGGGTAATGAGTCATAGCCCTGCCTACAAGAACAGGAAAAAAATAAAAGCAGGAAAAATAAACCAGGACGTTATGTCTATTGACTTTGGCACAGAAGTAAGCTTGAATTTCTTTTAATAGTAAGCCTCTGAAATATACATGGATAATGGATAATTATTTCAATCAACCAATATAAATCAGGAATTAATGAAAGAATTTCAACTAAAGTAGAGAATGAAGTGGATTCTTATCCAAGATCAAACTTCTCTTGGAGCCTCCACCATCATTAAGAAGATCAAGGACAGACCAAATATTTTATGTACTTCCCTGGCATAGATAACATATTATCTTTGACTATAATATTTATTTAAATGAAAACTCATTAACAGCGATGTGTGTTTTCCCAGATGACTCCATTTGTCCTTCAAGTAAAAAACAAAGTCACATTAAATAAGTCTACTATGAATAACTCAATGGAGTTAAGTGATTGCTTAAGAAAGAAGGCAAGAAAAAGGGAAGGTTAAAGAAAGAATCACTGAAGAGAATGTCAAGGATAGAAACAAAAATTAGTCATGATTATAATTCATCATGAAGTGAGTTTCCTAAGCAAATTGTAATTACATTAAATTTTTCCTTGGCATTCATGATCACAGAATGATGTAGAGGCAAAGAAGATGCAGGGAAAGAATGAACAACAACAATAATCACACACACACAATCACCCTTAGCAGCTCTTCAATAATACTGCTGCTATTCTGATTTTCAAAAATGGAAAGATTCCACTGGAGTTCTTGAGCTTGGTCAGATTAAAAAAGAGATACGGTATGTGCTTTAAGAAGGTATCAATGGCAAGATAAAAATGCTGATCAATAAACTCATACTTGACTTGTGGTCCTGTGAAAGCCAGTTGTTTCTAAGGCTTGCTTCAATTTTCATTTATTAGTATATGGTACAACATGCTTTCAGCAACTTGACAGATACAGCATTTTACTACATTGAGATTCAAATACAAAACAGTCACTATGTAAGGAAACAAAATTAGTATTCATATCAAAAATTAAATGAATACTACAGCATTATATAACAGAACTTAAGGTTGTAGATATGCATAATTTACTTCAATGAGATGAATTCCAGCCTTTTATCCAAAAGGAAATACTAGGTAAAAACCAATGATATAAATTAAGGGCCTCATTACAGCTTTTCTTAAAATAGCAAATAACGATACTTGCAAGCACAAAAATCTCCCAACCTGAAATTACACAAACAAACACACAGACACAGACACATATGAATACACATCATATACACACAATAATAATAAAACTAAATAATCTAAAAAATAAAACACAAGAATTAATGAAGCTTAGTGAAAATTATCCAAGAGAAAACCAGGAATTCATTGAGTAGAACTTGACTCCACCCTCAAGACAGACTCCTTCAAGGATGTCTTAAAAGTCACAGGTTGGAAGATTTGGGCACATAGGCATAAAATGCGGCAATAAATACATTAAAAAGAGATATGAGAGGTAACATCTGTTTTAAGATTGTTTTACACTTCTCTTTTGATCTAGAATTTATCAAATAGAATTCCAGTAGAGTCCTCTACTGGGCTATATGAAGTAGATGTATTCTATTGGTTTTATAACAAGGGACTCTCACTTACCATAATACCCGTTTTTAAAAAAGTCATATTCTAGAGGTACAGGTGAACCCCTTGGCAAGAGCAAGTTTGGACATGTCTTATTCACATTAGATGAGTTCTTAGAGGTTGAGCAATTGTTTATTTTGATAGTTCAGCAATATATGGTAACACAGCTGCAAAGTAAACCAGTGAGGACTATATCTGATAGGTTCTGTTGAATCATACGCCCTGAAACAATGATATTCAGTAGATATGGAAGAGAGGAGTATATTAAAGAATGGTCAAATAAATGTATTGTAGATGACTTATGTTGCCAAGCAAGCCTGGAATCATTCAGACCAGGACCCACCTTATGCAATCTCTCAATTATCCTCAAACAGAAGTACGGTGAAGGGGAGGCATAATCTTTATTTTTGTATCAATATGTCCAGTGCCATCGAGAAGCAGGTGCTAGCTTAAATGCATTGTTTCCCTGTATGCTTCTGACTCTGTCAGGTTGGCCCAGTACAACAGCAAGAGTTTGGTTGCCTGTGACAATATGGTTTGCTTTCAGCCCTCCAGCCCAGAGATCTTTAAAAAATAAGATCTTTAAAGAATACCCCAAATGTGGGCTTTCTAGTGCAGCAGAGGTCCTGGTACTGGTGGATAGACATGTTGGACTTCCTGGTCTCTCCATTTTCAGTTTTGTCTTGGAATAGTGTGCACCTCCAGCAAAAAATCATGAAGTTGTAATAGAAGTTTAGTTTTATATTTGTTGGAGCCAGAAAGAAAGTCAAAGGAATATAAAGAACTGAGACGAACCTTACCATTACAAATTGCTTCAAAAATGGAAGGTCAGTGACTTAAGGCTTAAACTAAAAGGGCCCTGCCAGGATCATAGCATGGAAGTCCCTTTTCTTCCCCCATTCTGTACTGAAAATACAGTGGCAGAGCAGAGGGAGGACCACAAATGTACTGACCCCTCTGAGACAACAGTCACTTGCCTGAAGGGAGAGAACTCTTTACTCATAGTGATGGTGTTTGTGGGTATGGGCTGGAAGAAGCTGCTGTTTGATTTGTCCCACAAGGCCTAATGGACCCATGGCTGCTCCCTAAGAGAAACAGATTGATAAATCAAGAGCAAATTGTGATCTTAAAAATAAGGCCTTTCTGTCAACCATTATTGCACCCTCATTTCTAACTGTGATTTAAACAATCTGTGCTAGCAGCTACCATCAAAGCCTGTGGAATGCCTGCTACTGTCATCTATCATGAAGGGGAGGGGACAGGCTCTACATTCATGCGAGACCACCGAGAAGTTTGTGTGCTAACTGGAGGTCTCTCAGGGAGAATAGACCCAGCCTTTAGCCAACCTGAGACACAAAGACAAGGAGGAGAACTCCTAAGAGGGCAGAAGGAACTGTGGGAAGGAGAGGTGCATCTCACTGAAGGGCACTCATGGAGATAGAAAGCAGGTGTTTCCTTTCACTATGAAATTATATGCTTCCCACTCAAAAACCCAGCAGTAAGATAGTCTGTCCTTAGGATTTTCTGTAGCTCTAAAAACTTTTTCCATGTGAAGAAAATCTCAGTGTTTTTTACCTGGGAAAACAATGCTTAAAGACACATAATGCAACTACCCCACAGTTATTCTTGAGTAAGTTGGCAACAAAGTTGGGGTTCATTGCTATGTTGCTGCTTGTGTGTATCTCCCAGACCCTTGTACTTTACCACAAATTAAAGCTATGAGCCAAATTTTGCCCAATAACAATATTTATAAGAAAAGGTTTTATTTTCACTAGAACACAACCACACTATGACTTCAGAACTTTCAAAGGAAGAGTCAAATAATTACAATAGAAAACATTTTATACTCCACAGTTCTAAAACATTTATACACTGGTTCTCTCTCTCATATATCATCTATCTATCTACCTACCTACCTATCTATCTATCTATCTATCTATCTATCTATCTATATGTATGTATATCTATATATTTATATATAAGTATAAATATATATGCATATACTTACTTCATGATCCTTATTATGTTCCTATTTACTATCTAGAATCACTACTTGACATTTAACAATGGATCAAGGGTTGGATTGAGGCAGAAAAGGGGGCTGGCACATCAATCTTGAAGTTTATCATGACCCACATTCTCTGCAGAGTAATCCCTTCATAATTATACTGAGCTTCATTGACCTCACTTCATGAATTGAACCCAAAACTCACTATCTAAGTGATAGTTTTCTACTTTTAGCTTGTTTTTTTTTTTAATACAAAAATCATGGTTTTAAAACTGCACTTTTTATTTAGGCACATATATTGGACTAGTAATTTCATAAATTCAAAGCTAGGCCTTTCTTTCTCGGCTATCCATCTTCAGTGACTTCTTCACTCTTACTTCAGTGCCCTGTTCCTCCTACTATATTCCAAGACTGAGATTTTGGCCTTACTTCATGTAGTTTCACCCAATTTCGCTTTAGGAGATGTGAGACTCCCTCAGTCAGCTGGGTCGGTGGCCCAGGCTGTGCTTTCCTGTAGACTTGGAAGGCATTATCAGAAGGGTGGAGAGAAGGAGCAGGAAGTTGAAGAGGGACAGAAGAGACGAAAGTGAAGGAGTAAAAACAGAATGTGAAGAAAGGGAATGCCCTTTCTGAGTGATAATCCAGTTGTAGTATTGCCATCTGAACATATCTAACTCTCTGGAAGAGGGAATCATATCTACACTATTTATCCACATTTTGCATTGGGGTAGTGGCACCCAGCAGGCACTTGATTAATCCAAGCTGGGCAATGAGCAATGTTAGCAGAGTCAAGCTCCACTATACACAAAGAAGGGCATATCTACCTTTAAATACATATTTTCCAAGCAATTACCACTGTTATATCTGCTTGTATGTTTTATGCTCAAAATACATTTTAAGCTGGAATTTTAAACCTCTCTCAACAGAGGGAAGCTCCTGAGCTTAGCAGGGAAGAACGATTCAAAAAAGATGGTGAAGCACTTTTTTTCTTAGTAGGCTATTTATTTTAAAATAAATTATCATTTATAGGACTCTGACACTCTCAAAAGTAAGAAGTCCCGACAAAATTTAGTTCCTTTACATTTAAATCTAATCCCTTACCTTGCAATTCTTTCAGAGTTAAGAAAAAGATCTTATTTATTGAGCTTTATTTTTTAAATGTTTTTAGGTATAAAGACTTTGAAAGAAAATATAGATCTGGGCATATTTGTTTGTAGTGTTTTGTGAGACTAGGTCCTTAAACTCTGATTTTCCTCTTTCTTAGTATCCAGGGGCATACTGAAGGATTGTGTGTTCACCTTATGGTTAACTTCCTCGGAGTCTTTCTCTCTGAGATGCCCCAGCAGAAAAACAGACCAGAGATTGGAAAATGTCTCAGATGTACATCAGGAAGGCTAAAGATTCTCTCACAAACTCAGGGCAGACAGTCAGTGTCCAGTGGAGCTACTAGGTCTGTCTGGGTGTGATTGGTGAGCACAAGTTATGACAGAGAGCCATAAATAAACCCACAGTTTGACCCTGACTTTACACTGCCACCTGGTTGTCACTTGCTTTTCTTTCCAAAGGTAAAAGTTTAACCTGTTTACCAATGATCCTGATTGCAAACAGACTGGGTCAGCAGGCCTGTAACCCCAGGGCTGCTAAATGATTCCAAGTATAACTACATACTGGAAAGGAGGGTTTCACTTAACCAGGTGCTATTAAACTGACTGATGGGTTTTCTTGTTCCCCAATAACTTATTCTGCTGAGTCAGTAAACCAGATCAAGCTGAATTGGAAAGTTATAACAGTAGATCTACGGGGAGCAACTTCTGGGCAGGTTCTTTGGTCTCAAGTGGGTTTTGAAGAAACAGAGACAGGAACGGGGCTTTCCAGACAAAACTGGAGTGAGCTGGAGGCTCCAACTGAGCATCCTGATGTTTTGGGCTATATGGGAACAGGTTCAAATATGGCTACATCCTGGTGGCATGGGACAACATAGGGAGGGGGAATCAGGTGTCAATGGGCTGATGCACAGCAAGAGGTATGAATGAAGTAGAATTTGTTGACCATTACTCAGGAAACCTTGCAAATCCATTCCTGGAGAAAGCACAGGAGGGAAGGAGCATAAAGGAAAAAATAGGTAGGTGAGAATGGAGTTAGGGGGATTCCATAATAAGGCCAAGCCAGTCAAAAAGGGAGGATGCCACCAGAATGAGGGAGAGGAAGGAGGTTGGTTGCACCACCTGAGGTTCTTCCCCAGTTTCTGGAGTGACTGGATCCGAGTCTCCACCGGCCCAGGCTCCTGATGTTGCAGCAGCATTCTTTCCCCAGGAACATGCAGCTGCCTGTAAAACAGCTGGAACAGATTCACCTCTTAGTGTCACGGCAAACACTATGGCTTTCGGCTAAAAAGCGTGAACATTTTTTTTCTGTGTCTAGAGAGCCTGACATATGTTTTTATCTGACGAAATGCACTGTCTATACTTAGAAGACACAAAGGAAATTTAAAACCTTGCACTTGTGACTGAATAGTAAATAGTCAGTGCTCCATCAGTTTATTAGAACTCCGTGTTTCAATGCTAAAACTCTGAACGTTGGAAATCTTAGTGTCACAATAGCAAAGCGTAATAGCATTGTTCACCATAATTAGGGTATTATCAGCAAGCTGGGCCAGCGGTGACATCCTATAAAGTGACTCAGCTTTTAAAATGGCAATCTGTGATGCACAGTGACAAGGATATACACAGCATATACTCCCTTTGATGACATTAGCAGTGATATTTTTGGTGCAGGCAGGTTTCACACAAATGGTAATTCCAGACCCACCTTTAAAACTGGATGGGTGGTAGCGCATAAACGGGAGCACTTGAAATAATCAGTATATGTTCAGGACATTCTTTCTGACTTTTCCTTTTATATCTCAGGATGTAGGATTTTTTCTTTAATTAAGCTGTGGCAGCACAGGAACAATGTTCTTGCTGAGTCTTTGGAATCCAGATGGAATGATGAACTGGAAAGAAAGGGCTATATCTCACAGATTGGAAGACACATAATGTCGAAATGCAACACAGAATCTTGGATGAGTCTTTGCTAATTGCTAAAGCAAGTAATTAATTGAAAAGTTTGTAAACACCCCATAAGGCCTATATTTGAGTCAATAAAAGGGCACTAATGTCATCCTTTTATTTTTAAATAAATCTGAAGACAACTTGTAAGATGATAATATTCAGGCAATCTGACTGAATGGTACTCACGGTCCCCAGGATCTTTGTGCTCTTCTGGAAATCTTAAAACATTTTGAAATAAAAATGAACCATGACTATTTTACAGAATACTCATATGCTACCTTTTTTATACTTGATATTAGGCAATAGACTGAGAAGCTATATATGCTAATTTTTTCACATGCACAATAATAATAAACCTCATTCTTTCACATTAAGCATCATAGAACTTCATTTTTGTTGACTAAAACATTACTTAATATAAGAGAAAGTCATGCACCTTCAAAGTGGCCTTGAGTCTCACTGACTTGGCTGGCCCTCACATTGATTGCATCTCTTGGGTTTTGGTATTTCTTTTTTCTGCAAGAAAGTTTGGCCAGTATCAAAAGACACTTTCATTGTCTCCATTTTCTAACTAGAAAATAATAGTAATCAAGATGACACAAAGGGGCAGAATGTTTGTTCCATGTTAGTAAAGGAACATATTATCTCTGTCCCTTCTCAGGACTACAACATCCTCTTCTAACTTGGATAGCATTAAAAGGAGAATGTAATTCAAATTCAAACTTTTGATCCCTTCAGACTTGTATCTTCAAGGTTTACCTATTTAATAAATTTTTATTTTCTACTTAAATACAGAACTTTGATTAATTACTAAAGTACCTAGGAAGCTATTCAATTAGTACGAAATGATTCAGGTTTAAATTACAGGATTAATTTTCATAGTTATGATAAAAAAGATGGGAGATGAAGTTAGGAAATAAAGACAATAGTCTCTCAAATTTAAATGGAAAGAATTTCTGATTCAATTATTTGATTATACTACTCCAAGAATGGTGTCAAATCATAACCTCTGATACAAAGGCAGAACTGCCTGGCAACTATAGATGATCTCACCCTAAATGTCATTATCATGACTAAAATTTATAATGTTTGTCTATTTCCTCAAGAAATTTAAAACTGAGAAGCAGATGATAATGATGAAATGTGCACAACTTTGACTTTAAAATAAAAAGCTGAAGAGAAGTACAATGAAATAAAACAGCATCTTTCATAAAAGGGTTCTGGCAGTTGCCACTGGAAACAGGGAAAGGTACCAGCCTAGTAGAACTGTATTTAACAAGAAGCAAGTTGAAATTAAATGTGTCTGTTCCTTATAAGTTCTCTGGACACTTGCCATTTGTAAAGGGTGGGCAAGAGGTATGTGAGTACAGTTTTCTCAACTAACAATTATATTTCCTAAGAACAGCAATGAAATAATTGAATTACAGAAACTCTTCTATCAAATGGCCTCCTCCGATTCCATCATACTTTTGATACTTGTTGACTTTCACCCTTTCCATCTGTCACCCGTTTGCATCCAGCTCTGAAGCCTTTTCTCTACTCACTCCACATGCCTTTGTTTTGTTCTATTCTGCTTTAAAGACAAGAGCGTACTACAACTTGTCAGTGTGGTAAGTTTTTTACTGGATCAAAACTGTAGCAGATTAGCTTCAGCTCCTTCTGGAAGGGTCAAGATGGGTTTTACTCTCCTGGTCCAGGACATACATTGTCCTGGTTTGCATACCCTTTGTCCTCCCGACTCTGCCAATGGTGAGCATCCTTAAGTCCAGCACATTCTCCCTATAGCACAGCTAGAGAAACATGGTGCTGCTGTCAAATTTCCCATTCTTGATAGTTGGATCCCAGACCTGAGTGGCGCTGTATGCATCCATGCAGAGAAGTTTTGGAAAGAGACAACTCTGGACTTGTCCTCCATTTGAGAAAAAAAAGGGGTCAGTGAGAGAATTTCTGTATTTAGAGGCAACTGCTTCACTTAAAAAGAGACATAGGTCATAAGGGCCACACTAGAGAGGAGATTCAGAACTCTGGACCCTCATCAGACTTTGCAGTACTCTGGGATCATGCAAAGTTAGGAGTTTGTTATCCAGGAATCCAGAAACATTCAGGGTTGTAGGTGTAGGAGACTGGGATAGGAAGGGAAATGGGGTAAGTGGGTGAAGCATGACTAATTAGTCTTCTCAATAAAAACACGGAGTCAGATATTGGAGTAAATGCTGAAAGATCAGAGAAGCAGAGCCAACCACCAAAGACTTCTTACCTCTCTGAATTCAGACCCAAAAGACCCAAGATCCTGTCTCCATGCCCTCATTAACACTTGCTCTCTCTGCCGAGTCTTATCACTTTCTGTCTCCTGTCTGTACACAATTTTAGACTTCTATGGTTAACTAGTGGCTAGCTTCACTCTCTGATCACCAGGCAAGTTTTATTTGCGAGAATACAAACAAAATATAACACAACAGGAGGATCCTGTTTTCTCTTTGCACTCAAACCACAGAAATCCAGAAATTTTCACAGTGCTGTGTGTGTGTGTGTGTGTGTGTGTGTGTGTGTGTGTGTGTGTGTGTGTGTGTGTGCATGTGTGTGTGTATATATGTGGGACTTCAGGAGAGCCTTGTTTTCTCTATGTACTCAAATCACATGCTGACTTTCATCCTAACAAACATATCAGAGTTGCATGATGTGGGAAGGCCTTCTGTATATATGTTGTTTTATTGGTTGATGTTTCAGCCAATGGTTTAGCAGAGCAAAGCCAGGCAGAAAATCCAGAGATATAGAGAGAAAGTATGTGGAGTCAGAGAGACACCATGCAGCTGTTGAAGGAGACAGATGCCCAGAACCTTTACTGATAAGCTATAACCTTGTGGAGATACAAAGATTAATATAAATGAATTAATTCAAGATGTATGAGCTAGCTAGAAATATGCCTGAATCATTGGTCAAGCAGTGTTCCAATTAATATAGTTTCTGTGTGATTTTTCAGGTCTGGGCAGATGGAAAACAAATGAGCAGTCTCTGCCTACAATGCAAAGGTGTCCTTCTCCTCCATTGGTAGGGACAAGGCAAGATAGGAAGAAAAGAAGAAAATATGAAACACTGTGTGTAACTAAATGAAATTCTAATTTCTTGACAAGTCTAATAATTATAGTAAATCTATTTAAATAGACCGTACCAAAATATAAATTAGAGTCACAAAGTAAGAAACTTTTCTTGTTTCTTTTATATATTTATTTTCCCCTTATTACTTGCATAATAACTTTCCTAAAGATGTAACATCTGTGCTTTTGATAGTGACATTCTGAAGATACAGTAATTAGTACTCATCTTAAATGAAAGCATTTAGGTTGTTTCTGGGCTAAATTCACCATAGTCGTGTAGTTTTTCTCTTACCCCTTTTGTTTCACCCATCGTATGACTTTGACAAGTAACATAAAGAGAAACGCCCATGATCCTTCCCCATACAGGTAACCTTAGCAGGCTGAGCCTGTAAGAGAAGTGACATAATATGACTCCCAAGACTATGTGACATCTTAGGATTTTGTTGCTATAAGGAGACACCGTTACCATGGCAACTCTTATGAAGGAAAACATTTAATTGGGTTCAGAGGTTTAGTCTATTATTGTCATGGTGGGAAGCAATGGTGGCATGCAGGCAGACATGGTAGCAGAGAAGGAACTAAGAGGTGTACACCCAGATTGGCAAGCAGCAGAAAGAGAATGTGTGCTACTGGGCTTGGCTTGAGCTTCTGAGATCTGGAAGTACACCTTCAGTGACACACTTTCTCCATATAACCACACCTACTCCCAAAAGGCACACCTACTCCCACAAGGCCATACCTCCTAGTAAAGCCTCTTCTTATAAGCCTATAAGGGCTATTTTTATTCAAATCACCACAGCAACAGAGGAAAGACAAATTCTGCCTTGTTTTCTTGGACACTTTCACTGGATCTCACCCACAAGGGACCATACTCCAGCTCCAGTTGACAAGACAGTCACAGAAATGAGCCAGCCCCAGGGAAGAGTCACAGTAAGTTGCCTCACCTCTGGAAGGGAACAGAGCACAGTTGCTTGCCTCGGGCAATGAGACACTCCTGAGCAAAGGAAATGATTGTGACATTTTAAATTCCTGTTTGGAAGTAGAATATAGAGTAACAGAAAGCATACATCCAGTGCATTCAGACCTTCCCAGAGTGTTATGATTCAATACACTTCTTACCAAAGTTGATGCAACAAAGAAGACAGCACCTCTCCTTTAGCACTGAGTACATGTGTGATAGCGCAAGAAAGTGCAGAGGCTCCTCCCTTGTGTATTCTTGCTGAGGCCATTTCAGGTTTTCCTAGAATTTGATATCCTTGATGGAGAGTCCCATGGAAAATTACCCTACTCTATTCTAGGACCCTAGCTAGGCCAAGATGCCCAGCTAACTTAAACCTGTTAAACTGCTTGCTTGTGCAAACCTTTCCCTGCAGTTGTTGAGTGAGATACCAGCAGGCAGTTTTCACCTTTAAAAGCACCTTGGTCTAAATGCTTGGGGCTACACTTAGGTCTTGAATAGCAGCATAGTCTCTACCATTAAGATAAAGGCATTCAACTGGCTGAAAACTTTGTGAGTGGTCATCGCTGGAGGCTTCCCTGTAAGTAGGGAAAAGAGAAAGGTTTTGCTATCAGATAAGCTGAGGAGGTTCATAAGGACAGCTGTTACAGTTTACTAATACCTCACTGTTGGACCCAAGGTCTGCATCTCAATGTATGGTCTCTAGCTAGAAAAAAGATTCCAGAACTTTCTTCTCCCCACCCCCAATCATGACTTGCGTATTAAAGCCATTTTGCTAGCATAGGACATCTGTTCACCCTCCTCTTTGAATGATTTCTAAAGATTTTAAAGAATATTTGATGAAATATTTCTCTCCGTGCTCTTCTAACTTCCTTCTTATTTAGAATTAATGTGTGATATTTCTTCCAGGACAGAAAAACTATATGGAAAAATCAAAACATACAGAAATATTCATTCAAATAAAGGACTGAAAATTACAAAATTAACAAAAGCAAGAAGTCAATGACTTTGAAGACTGAGAAACAAAGCAGACTCTGAATATGTAAAAATTAATTACCTGAACCATTCTGAACTCTACACAACATTGAATTATTTCTCTAACATGTAATGTTTCCCTCATAAACCTGGTGAAGATATAACTGAACTTTTGTCTACCAACAAAGATTAGACCTCTCACTTTCTCAAGAACCCTGATCCCAATTATTCCTTCCAGAACAAGTGATTCAGATCTGTCTCATCCCAATTTACTAAAGCTAAAGAATTTCTAATGTTTTCTGGCTTTGATTTGAAGTAAGAGTAAATGAAAGGCATGTTATCTTGGCTTCATTTTTAATATTGCTGTAATTAATTTAACTCGTTTCTACTACCTACTTATCTCTGTCAATAAACAGAAGTGAAAATATCACAGATTTTTCAAATCAACATTTTTGCCAATTATGTAAAAACAGGAACTCATCTAATTCTTGTTTTTTTCTTTTTTTCTTTTATAGAAAATATATTTTTTCATATAATATGTTTTGAATATGCTTTCCCCTTCCTCAACTCCTCCCAGATCCTTCCCATGTCGCCACCCATCCAAATCCACATCCTTTCTGTCTCTCCTTAGAAATAAATAGGCATCTAATGAAAAATAATAACATACGATAAAATAAAATACAACAAAACAAATAAATTAGAAAAGGATAAAATAAACAAATGATAGAAAAAAACAATGGAAAACCACAAAAAACACATATGGATGCAGGCATACATACATTCACACACACACACACACACACACACACACACATACACACACTCATGAACACACACATACCCACACATGCTTACATAGAGGAATCGCATAATAACACAAAGCTGGAAGCCATAATAAATCACAAAGAACCTGTAAACTAAAATAAATAAATACAATGCTCCTAAGAAAAACTATGAAGCAAATAACCTCAAAAGACGCTACTGAGTTTATTTAATGTTGGCCATTTACTACTGGGCATGGAGCCTGACCGCAAGAGTCATTTTATCCCCAATGAGATTCCATTGAAGAAACTGGTATTTCATTTTCATCCTTAGGGATGGAGGCTTGTGCCCACTTATCTAGCCCTTTGCTTGCTGCCACAATCTGTCCTACTCCTCTTACTCAGAGTTCCCTGATCCCTAAGGGAAGGATCTGATAGAAATTTTCCCATTTGAGAGAAAGTGTTCCAAAGGTTCTCACTCTCTCCACATTTTCTAGCAATGGATCTCAATATTTGTTCTAAACAGCTGAAGGAGAAAACCTCTCTGATGATGGATGAGTATGTCAGTTATCTATGAGTACAGATTAATGTTTTTAGGAGTCATATTGCTATGTAATTTTAACAGAACAGTAGTATTTGGTTTTCCCTTTAGTTCCCAGCTTATTGGTCTCAAGTTCTTGGGCACCTGAGCAGTGCTGGCTATGGGTTCCATCTCATGAAAAGCCTTATAGCCAGTTAGATGCTGGTTAGTTAGTTCTGCAAGCTTTTTTCCAGCTAGCACTTCCTGCAGGGAGGTCATCATTGTAGATCCAAGGTTTTGTACCTGGGTTTGTGTTTTCTTTTCTCCTTTGATAATGTACATAGTACTTTCAGTATCACGAGCAGTAGAGGCAAATACTCTAGATAGGTACCAACTTGACTTCTTCATGTGCAATAGGTTGTGTAGTTATTGTCTTCAGCAATGGGTCCTTACATTCAGCTTGTGGAGAGTAACTAATCGCACTGGCAATAGCCTAGTTTGTTTAGATATTACCTTGGCAGCACTTATGCCAACAAATAGATTAGATGTAACTCACCTCTAGAACCAGAGGCTTTATTTACTGATGGGAGATGTCTAGTTGGGACTCTGTCCTTCCTGTTGTTTTTTGGTGATTCCATTTAGATCATGTTCACATATGTGCATATTTTAGGAAACTTCTTTGGTATTATATATCCATAATTGGGATCCCCCAAATGACCCTTAGTTTTAGCTGTACCTCTCTGTATTTCCTCCATCCGCCATCACTTCCCTTCTATTCCTTGTTTTAATATATGAACTCATTAAATTTTAAGAGACCACTTGAATAAAATTAAAGTCAATAATTATTATGTGAGAAAACCATTGATATGAGTTAGGATATGGATATAACCATGTAACCCTAAGTCTAACAATAATGCATGAGAAAATATATCTAATTTTTTTTGATATTTCACCATCAGAAGAACACCACCATTGCTCAATATCATATGTACGTATGTACATATGCAGCAGGACCTTTCTTTCTATACATTGCACTCTGGTCTCCTTTACTCACGCATAATCCCTCTTTTACTAGAAGGCCTTCAATATGGATTATATTATCTTGGGAGAACTGAAAAAATATATTTTTTCAGTTAAGAGAACAAGTTTGTATTTTAAAATACCTAATGCTAGTCAATGTATGAATTAAAGAGATTCATTTGACTCACAGTTCTTAGAGATTGGAAACATAAATCTGCTAAGTCTTAATGAAGACTTTCTACTATAGCATGTCAGGATGGGTGGTACAGTAGAAATGAGCAAGAGGAGAAATCGCACGGTGAAAAGAAAAATAGAGATTCAGGGAAGGTGACAAGCTCACTTGTATCAGCCCTGTCTTACAAGAGCCGGAATGAACTCCCTCAAGAAAACCACCATTTTATTCTAATAGTGAAGCCCTATAACCAAAGTGCTGCTTCCATCAGACCCAACCCTTCGAGCTTCCATCACCTTAGTATAGCTGTAGCTCATTCAAAACCACTAATAGCTTGACCCTGAGCACATAGTCAAATCACGCCAAAAGCACAACAAATCATACTTTTGCCTTTAAAACATTAGCAATTTACTTTTCTTAACATGTACTTACATAGTTATTTTACATAATGACTTTAGAAAATAACTTCCTGCTTTATTACTACCAGGTATGAATTAATGGTCACTTATTATTTTCAGACATTAATATGTATTTTGAAGACATTTTAATTACCTTTTCAAATGTTGGAAATATATTCTGATTCTGATTTCCCCTCCCCCAAGTGTTCTCAAATTCTCCCCATCTACCCTTCCACCTAAAACAATACTCATTCTTTGTTAATAACTTTTATATGATATCTTCAGTTATAACAATTTTTTGAAGGGAGAAAAAAATGTGCATCAACTTCTTTTTCTAGTGAAAGAACAAAGAAATGAATACCTGTTCATTCATTTTGTAAGCCTAGAGTGTGGGCAACAGGTAATCTCATGTTCTCTTCCTTCTATTATGCTGTATTGTTGGGTGGTAGATAATTTTCCTTTCATCTTACCTTCAAGCATACAATAGGTTGTATAATAAGAATGATGTTTTTATAAAAAAGTACAAAATACTTGTTTGATAATGACTAAGAGATCATTTCAGACAATTTCAAATATAACCACTGGAAAGTAAAGAGAAAGTGGTACTTAGTGTGCTTGAATTATGTCAAAGAAATTGTAGCTTTCTTATGAGTACTCTTAAAAATACTGTTATCACTATTTGCAGTTATGTATACACAGGTCTTCTTTTACACATCACTAGATGTTAATCTTTGCTGACAAAAGAGCTTGTCATTTACTAACTCCAGATTTATTTGAATTGACAAGGCACAAAATATTCTTGCCCATCATTGTCACTAACATCTTCACTTAGGAAGAATTCAATGAAGGAAAAAGATGTATAAGGTAGAAAGATTGCAAGGGTAATGATCTATAAACTTTACTTCCAGGTTTTCATCAAAAACTACTGTGACTATATGACATGGCTTCAAAAGAAAAATAAAAACTCAATACTGTGTATAGATTGGTAAGTCGTTTTTTGGTTTTGTTTTAATATTTGTTGTATTTTGCTGTTGTTGTTGTTACTGTTTTTCAAGGAAACTGGTATGAAGATCCCAGAAAAATTAAAAATAGAACTATGATATGACTCAGTGTGGTGGTGTAAAAGAAAATGGTCCCCATAAGGAGTAGCACTCTTAAAAGGTATGGCCTTTTTGGAGGAAGTGTTGTCACTGTGGGGTGGGCTGTGAAGACTCCTATGCTCAAGCTACACTTACTGCGACACACAGTTGCTTCTACTGCCTGTGTATCAAGATGTAGTGTTGTCGGGGCTCCTGTCCTGCCCAGGTCCCACAGTCATTTAGCCCCCAAAAATCACACCGAGGTCTATATTAATGATAAACTGATTGGCCCATTGGCTCAGGCTTCTTGTTAACTCTTATAACTTACATTAACCCATTATTCTTATCTATGTTAGCCACATGGCTGGGTACCTTTTTCAGTGCAGCAGGTCACATCTTTCTTCTTTGGTGTCTGGACAGGACTTGGGAGGAATGGGCTTCCTCTTTCCCAGAATTCTCTTCTTCTCCTTGACCCACCTCTACTTCCTGTCTGTTTGTCCCGCCTATATTTCCTGCCTAGCTACTGGCCAATCAGCATTTATTTAAAACAAATTGACAGAACACAGACAATTGGCCCGCACCAATGTAGTACTGGGAGAAAAGGAGGCAGAGTCAGAGAGAAGCCATGTAACCCTGCCGGAGACAGACACTGGACAGAACTTTACCAAGTAAGTCCTTTTCTCCCAGCACTCAGCTTAGAGTTCCACACCTAACGAAGTTCTACCTTGCTATCCATCCAAAGCAGTTTCTTTATTAATCAATGGTAATTACTGCATACAGAGGGGAATCCCACATCAATCATGGTGGGACATGGCTCATGGCAACATGCAGGCAGACATGATGCTGGAGTGGGAGCTAAGTACTACATTGGTAGTACTTTCATATGGATGGATAGAAAATTATATTACAGTTTGGATATGCAGTCAAAATGTACTTATAAAGTTGACAGATGCCTTTTACCTGCTCAAACCTTAAGTTATCTTTAGATGACTTGTGCACACCACAAATTTCATACTGTGTTAACGCAGATATATATGTTACCTTTAAAGGTTTGTGTGTTTTCAGAAAAAAATAGGACCAGTCACAAATAAAGACTAGTAGCGTGGGTAATCCAGCCTCTCAAAATGTCTCTGTCATAGTTTCTTCAAAATTCTACATCCAGAACAACTTCAAAGCTCCTTCCTGATATGGTCCAGCCTTACAAATTACTCCACCCAGACTTTAGATAAGCTCTGTGTTTTCCCATTATACAGAGACTGGACCACAAATGAAGCTGCCCCCAGGATTTGACAATTATCACGATTTTCTCAGGTCACCTAAACAAGCCTTTACCCCTAGACGACAGGAGAATACAATGCCCACATTCCCAAGAAGATAGATTGTTTTGGGTCATTCGGTGGATTATGAATGTTTTCTCATGTTGAGAGGGTAGGTTGCAAGTTGGTACTGGTCATGGTGAGGAAGGAAACTAAACAAGAGTTTATATTCAGGAATCTTTTTCTAAAAAGATTTTAAAATGGGATACAGAAATTATAGGATAAAAGGTAGATTATTGAATCTACATTAAAACTAAAAAATCTATTAATCTTAAATATTTTACATTGTTATGGATTTTTGTTTACTGATATAAGGTCATGGTTATTTTGCTATAGCATACTGTATATATGTTTCTACTCTTGTTTAAGGTATTTTACCTATGCAATTCATTTAAAAATGTACTATAAAGTTCTAGTGTTTGAAAACTTTGTAGGATAATTAAGATATAGAGGTTAGTAGTTAATCATCTATATCATTTAAACTTGTTATGTTAGGTATGCTTTAAAGGTCAATCAGAAATACATTTTAGATAGATAGTCTTCAAATACGTCAGAAATCAACAGAATATGGCATTTGAGATATTTTAATATTTTAAAGCTTT
Organism: Ondatra zibethicus; assembly: GCA_004026605.1. Taxonomy (NCBI): domain Eukaryota; kingdom Metazoa; phylum Chordata; class Mammalia; order Rodentia; family Cricetidae; genus Ondatra; species Ondatra zibethicus. Next base: position 8,611 of record PVIU01014088.1, on the reverse strand, counting down.
GCATGACAATGAGACATATCTGCTCCTAGAAGTACCAATTTACTTTTAAAAAGGATTATGGGCATCATTGAATGTTCATATGTAGTTTGTTTTCAATATGGCAAAGCTAGACATTTGGCCAAGACACTGCCTTGCGTTAACTGATAACAGTATGCTGTCTAAATTGGACAAATAGGACACAAAACAAGGTAACTGTTAAACTTTGCAAAGCCAATGTAAGACAGTCCTTCAAAATTTCCTGCTTCACAAAACAAAAATCTGTGAGAAATTCTATGCCTGTGGGCTGAAGATGGATGCCCCATGGTTACAGATGAACCTTGGAATGGCTGTCAAGACCACCAGATGGTTCTATAATTTTGGATGTTGTTTGCTCTGTACTTTCTATTTACTCAGGTAATATTATATCTTTCTTGGGTCTCTGATGAGGTTAAATACTAGATTTATAGTTTTATAAAGATTTGTAATTTATATAGATTTATGGCAATTATAGTTACAGTTTTCCTAAATAATGATAGAAAGGAAATTAGTAACAAAACTTTGGACTCACTAAGAGAGGATAGATAATGGGGTAACTTCTGATTTTGACAAATCCAAACAGACTGAATATAGTGAATTTATTAATTACTTGATATCTGTTTTTTATTGTATATGATTTTACTGTATTAGAGTTAAAGCCTTTCTTTTACATTATACAAAAAGGAGGAAATGTTGTAGGATATTTGTACATTGTATGAAGATGTATTGTTGTCATTGGTTTAAGAAAAAGTTGACTGGACGTTAGTAAGACAGGAGGAATAGGTAGGACTTCCCAGCAGAGAGAGAGACCTCTGGGAAGAAAGATGGAGTTGCCATAAAGACACAGAGAGAACAGGATGGGCAGAATGAGATGAGGTAATAAGCCATGCAGCAGAATGTCGATTAAATAATATGGATTAATTAAGCTATAATAGATAGTTTGCAACAAGCCTAAGGCTTAGCTATCATAATTATTAATGTCTTCATGTCATTATTTGTGAACTGGTGACCCAAAGAAAAATCTGACCACAGAATTGCACATTCTATGACAGAGGTACATTCACATTCACTGAAACACTATTCACAGTAATTAGGAAGTGGAAACTCCATGTCCACAGTCATGTGAATGAGTAAAGAAGATGTGCTGCATATCTATTAAAAAGTTTACTCATATGTAAAGAAAAGTTAGCCTATAAAAATTCCAGGAAAATGACTGGAACCCGAACACATTACATTCATTTAGGTGTCTCAAGCTGAGAAAAACTTCAACTTCATTCATGGTCTCTCCCATGTGAGCACCATGGGTAATGTGTATGTCTACATTAATGTTTACAAACATGAGAAAAACCTAAAATACTGAAAACTACTGAGAGTGTTTTAAAGTGGGTGCTGAGGAAGAGATTGGAGGAAAATAGAATAGGACACGTGTGACAGGAAAGTGGACTGTGATGGGAGGGATGGATAGTACGTGGGAGAGCAAAGGGGAGAGGAGAATTCACTTCAGTGCATTTTGTGAGAAAATATCTGGAGGATACCTAAACTCTGTATGCTAATTCTAAGTAATAAAATGCAAAAAGAGAAATTATTCAGGTTTATAATATTAGAAAAGCAGGAAACTACCTTATTAAAATTGGCCAATATGGAAGTTAAACAAAAACCATGACTGAATTATCACTGTACAAGTCCAGGCAAATGTGTTTCCATTATCAGTTTTCTCCAGTGCAACAGCTCAGTTGGGGACAGATCTTCCTGCTGTGGGACAATGGTCTTTTATCTTGTCACTTGAATTTTTTTTAAAAAAATGCTGACTGGCCAGTAGTCAGGCAGGAAGTATAGCCGTGGCAACCAGGCAGGAAGTAGAGGAAGGACAATGAGAACAGTAGAATTCTGGGAGAGGAAAGCTCAGTCCACAGTCATGACCCAGCCACAGAGGAAGCAAGATGTGACTGCCTTGCCAAAAAGGTACCAAGCCATGTCGCTAACTCAGACAAGAATTATGGACTAATGTAAGTTATAAGAATTAGTAAATAAGAAGCCTGAGCTAATGGGCCAGTCAGTTTATAACTAATGTAGACCTCTGTGTGATTCTTTGGGACTTAACAGATGCAGGACTGGGCAGGACAGAAAACCTTGGTCAACATCTTCCATTTCAAATCACAGATGATACTTAAAAATAACATGTCTGAATTTTATTTGACAAATATGCCTACTTTGTAAACATATGATAAATAACTAATAAACACTTACTTTTTGCAAGAACTATATTCCTAACATCCACATGGTAATAGACTTGTGGATAATAAATCATATATTGAAAGGCACATGTGTGTGTGTGTGTGTGTGTGTGTGTGTGTGTGTGTGTGTATTTGTGTGAATTTGTAAAGCAGACTTTTAAATCATGATGGGCACATGTTGAAAGGCAATAGTGAGAATTAACTTTTGAACTTGCAGATCTCTTAATGAGATAAAGATAAAAGAAACCATTGGCAAGCAGAAAGAAGAGAAGATGAAAAGATTTTTAAAGATACTTACTTTTTTTTCCTATACAAAGGACTGTTCTGGTGTTTGATTCTCCCACTACCTACCACCTTGAAGATAAACTCAAAGTATACTAACTACTTCTTCACATTACTGCTAAAAATCATCATCATTGATCTTTTCTAAGTCTTCTTGATGATTATGATTCAAGAGCAGAAAGAAATCCCACAATACAGCTTTGTGATATATCCACAAAGGGTTTTCCATGGTTTGAAAGTGTTCATACCTTCATAATTTGTGTTAAATTATTATTCCAAAAGCACTAGTACTAGGAAGTGAGACATTGGACAGATGTAGCCCATATGGACCTCTCTTGTGAGTGGACTGTTACTTCATACTCAGCAGAGTTATTATGTTTCATACATATTTAATTATATGTGTGTGCCTTGTGTGGGTATGTGCACATGTAAATTCAAGTGCCCATGGAATCCAGAAGAGGGCATGGATCTGGCATTAAAGGCAGCTGAGAGGAACAAAATATAGCTGGTAGGAAACTAAACTTGGGCCTTTTGTAAGAAAGCAAGTGATCTTAACCATTGAGCCATTTCTCCAGCCCCAAAGAAAGATTTTAATAATGAACAAAATCTAGTTTTGATTCAGTATCATGATTTGGGCATTCTATTTCGGAGACGAGGTTGTTGTGTTCTTAAAGTAGCTATAGAAAAGTATATTGACAGAAGGAGGGTAAGACATTGTGTGTCAGCTAGTTTCACATTCAACGAGAGATCAAAATTTGCTTCAGTTTTAAGCAGTTTAGAGAGAATGAGCTAAGCTGAAGCTATTGATTGACATCTACTCCATGGCAAGTCCAGTTTTCAAACAATTGTTATGAGTAAAGTTGAGCACACACATAAAAGGACAATGTAGATGATGAATCTAGACTTTGCAACCTGAGGTTTCTCTTTCCTTGCACATGTAGGTCTGTTATCTATATTTTATATCTTTATTTTCTTAAGGTGTAATTATGACTCAAACTACATCTTCCTTAATGATTCTGAACTTAACAAATAAGCAATTATATAAAGGGATTAATGAATAAACAATAAAGTAAATCATAAGGGCAAAGCTTCCACCAATACGAGGAGCTCTCAATCTTCAGCAAAGAAGCTTGTCTCTGCAGCAAATGACGGTGATAACAGAAAACCAAAACTGGACACAATGCATAAATTAAGGATTTGTGAATATATCTTTAGCATAGCTCTTGCATCTGTGGCTCAGAGAAGATAGTAGAAAAGCATACCGAGGCAGAATACCAAGAAGTCTCCTGTGAAATGTCCCTTCTTAGAAGTAACTGGACAATGGCATTATTAATAGTTATACTAATGCAATGTGGTAGGGAAAATATCAAGGGATCCCATCTGCATACAAAGAACTACAGACAATATAAAACATCTGTAAGAGTAAGAATTAGCCTTTCTCTGGTTTTCTATCCATTCCATAGATGATTATATACGGTTTTAAATACAACATAAATACATATATTTTGGTATTAAACTCAACATGCAATAAGAGCAACCAAACAATAATAGCTCTATTTAGTTCACCATGCTTTGAGTATATGGGATACCCTGTGGGGTTTTTTTTTAAGATGGTGTCACACAGATTTTTAATGTGCATTTCTTTGATGGCTAAGGATGGTGAACATTTTTTAATTGATTTTTTATGAGCTCTACATTTTTCTCTGCTCCCCTCCCTTCCCCTTTAACCCTCCTCCAAGGTCCCCATGCTGCCAATTTACTCAGGAGATCTTGTCTTTTTCTATTTCCCATGTAGATTAGATCTACATAATTCTCTCTTAGTGTCCTCATTGTTATCTAAGTTCTCTGGGATTGTGGTTTGTAGGCTGGTTTTCTTCGCTTTATGTTTAAAAACCACCTATGAGTGAGTTCATGTGATAATTGTCTTTCTGTGTCGGGGTTACCTCAGTCAAATAATGTGTTCTAGCTCCATCCATTTTTCCTGCAAAATTCAGGATGTCATTATTTTTTCTGCTGTGTAGTACTCCATTGTGTAAGTGTACCACATTTTCATTGTCTATTCTTTGGTCAAAGGGCATTTGTTTCCAGGTCCTGGCTATGACAAACAATACTGCTATGAATGTAGTTGAACACATGTCCTTGTGGCACGATTGAGCATCCTTTGCATATATACCCAAAAGTGGTATTACTGGGTCTTGAGGAAGGTTGTTTCCTAATTTTCTGAGAAATCGCCATGCTGAAAATATACCTGTATCTATTACCATGCACAAAACTCAAGTCCAAATGTATCAAAGACCTCAAAATAAAGGGACGTATACTTGAACGCATTGGCACAGGAGACCACTTCCTAAATATAACCCCAGCAACACAGACAATGAGAGAAACAATTAATAAATGGTACCCTGTGTTTAAATCATAATACTAAGTCAAGACAAAATGACAGCAACAGAAAATGAGTAATATGAAAGCGAAGTCAAATATGATATGAATAATTGTTTTAAATTATCATTTTACCAGTAATAGAAAGACAAAGGAAAGTATCATTTTAAAAGCAGTTAATTTACCCAGGAAGCATTATAATCAACATCTATAAAATATCTTACATATTCAATATGAAATTGAGTTAGTTTTAAACAAAACACATACTCCATCAAAATAAAGCCAATTTGGGAATAATATTCTATTTAGAGTTTCCTTAAAATAATTTTCAGGATTAAAAATATGTATTCCTGCTGTTGGCTAAGGATAAACAAATTCAACTTATTGGTATTAAGTTGAAATTTTGCCCAAATTTTCAGCAGATATTTCTCGACAAGTTTAAAACTTCTTGTTTCAAACTTTAACAATGCTCTTGCCATTCAGCCATTCCATCTCTGTCTTTTCTAGTGTGAGTTATAAATAGTGACAAATATTTTATATTATAAATTATTAGTAGAAAGAAGATTGTAAAACTAGCACTTCTCTGTAGTATGAAGGAGTAGGCCGCATTCCCGGTGCCCGGCTAGCTTAACCCCCGAACTAATTACACAGAAACGGTATTCATTTAAAACACTGCCTGGCCCATTAGTTCTAACATCTTCTTGGATAACTCTTACATATTCATTTAACCCATTTCTAACAATCTGTCTGTCACCACGAGGTCATGGCTTACGGGGAAAGATTCTAACCAGCGTCCATCTCAGGCAGGAGAAACATGGCATCTCCATACTTCCCTTCTTCCCAGCATTCTGTTCTGTCTACTATGCCCACCTAAGGGCTGCCCTATCAAAAGGACAAGGCAGTCTCTTTATTCAACCAATGAAAGCAACACACAAACAGAAGGACCTCCTACACCACTTCGCCCCACCCCTCCTAATTATATCTAGCATTAGAAGCAAAATAGATAAATCAGTGGCTGCAGAAATAATTTATATAGATGCTGTTTTATACATACTGACCTTAAAGAACATCAAAAGATAGACTGATTCTACATAAGCCAAACTGAAGCAGACCTTCAACATTTCTCCAAATGAGCATCATATAATAATTGCAGGCAGGCCCCCTACATAGTCACCAACCACTTTTGCTATATCACAACTCTACATGTAGTCTATCATTTCATTGCACCACCCATACTGATTTCTAAAGTAAAAGTTTCCATGGTAAGAGATATAATTAATACATGCACATATGTGTTATGAGTGTTTTGGTGGGGGCAGGGATGCATGCACATGTGTGATAGAGCCATGAGTGGAGCCACAGCTGAATGTAGATAACTTTATTGTTTTCAACATGATTGCATTAGGACAAATGACCTTCTTGAAATAAGCTTGTAGTTTCAACTAGAGCAGCCATCCAATTCATTCTAATAATCTGCTTGCCTCTACCTCCCAATGCTGGAACTGCAGTCACATTCATCAATACCTAGCTCTATACATGGTGCAAGGAAATCAAGCTCAGGTTCCCATGCTTGCTTCACATGCAGTCTGACCCATTTTGCCATCTCTCTGATTTTGAATTAGATATTACCCATAGTAATTATACTTTGCATAATACCCAGTGTACTAAATTAACATTAAAGGGAATTTTTTTTTCATTTAGAGATAACTTTTAAAGTTATGCATTTGGCTGTTTATTTGTCAATTATTGTGATACTATGAGAAAATGTGTGTGCACTTGAGTGTGCATGCATGTGAGTGTGTGTGCATATGTGTGTACCACTGTGCACCTGTGGAAATCAGAGGGCAATTTTCAGAAGCAGGTTCTTGTTTTGGGATCCAGGCTCTGAACTCAAGTGGGCAGCTTTCATCACAAACAGCTTTACAAGCTAAGCCCCTCTGCTGGTTTTGGTTCTCCACTCGAGTATGTCAGACTAGAAAACTCATCTCAGACAGAAATGAGGTCAGTAATATTTTACGCTTTTGTAAAGACTACTAGCCAATACAGAAAATCATGTAATCACAATTCTTTAGAAATATCTTCTAATGCCCTTTCAATAGAGAAACTTGAGTGAATTCTTGAATATTAAGTATTTCTGTCTATACTTTGCCCTTTTCACTGACCTGGATGTTATATGTAATGGACTAAAATTATTGATCTAATTACTGGTTTATTTATGTAATTTATTTACTTATTTTTTTTCTCACTGATTTGTTTACTTACTTTTTGGTTTACTGACTAAGACACTTCCATTAATGCCTTTCATCAAGAAAGCAACTCCTCATTGAATATCTGTCCACTATTAGAACCCTGACAATGGTCTCTCAGCAATAACAAATATATATTTACAAGTATATTCTCCATTCAGATTTTATCTCTAATTCAAACATCACCGGCAGAAAAAAATATGACAATGGAAATAGACAATGGCTGTTAGTAAGTGAAGTATAGAATATTTATATGGGAATTAATTCCAAATACCATATCTTCTACAACCAAGGGAAGACCTATCTGAAAGGGAGACCATGCTCAAATGTACTGGAGGAAAGCTGAGAAGTTGGTGCTGTTCAAAAATGGAAAGGTAAAATTAAGGGTTAGAAATTATACAATAACAAAAAAACATACTCTTTTCAATATATGGGTAAAAATTCTTTAAGTTGTTTGTCTTCATCCTTAGGAACATTAGTAAAACCCATATTATCTTTACTCCTTTATATTATACCATCTTAAAGGGCAGAATATGGTGTTTACCATATGATGTTTACCAATTAGCACTCAACATATGCTCACTGTTCCCTGAAGCAAGCACACCATAACACTCCTGAGTATATTTTCTCTCGAGCCTTCATGAATCTCTTTCCTGCTTTACCCAAGAGAAGATGGCAACAGTAAGACACCTGACATAGTCCTCTGTTAGTGGGCTTTCTAAAGTTGGCCAAAACAAGGTGTAATTCTTTGCTTGAATATTTGCATTCTCACGGTCAATTCATTATTCTTTAAAAAATAGTCTTAACATAAAAATTCTCTCATTCAGTCCCAGTCCAGCTGGTTTGGGTGAGCTCCCATTAGATCAGGCACACTGTCTCAGTGGGTGGAGCAACCCCTTGTGGTCCTGACTTCCCTGCTCATCTTCTCCCTCCTTCTGCTCTTCAACTGGACCTTGGGAGCTCAGTCCAGTGCTCTGATGTGGGTCTCTGTCTCTATGTCCATCTGTCGCCCAACGAAGGTTCTATGGTGATATTCAAGACAGTCATCAGTCTGACTATGGGACAAGGCCAGTTCAGGCAACCTCTCCTCCATTGCCCAGGGTCCTAGCTGGGGACATCCCCATGGACACCTGGGAACCCCTCTAGAGCCAAGCCTTTAGCCAACCTCAAAATGGCTCCCTTAATTAAGATATCTTCTTCCCTGCTCCCATATCTGCCCTTCCTCCATCTCAACCATCCCACTCCCCCAAACTCTCCCTAACCCTCCCCTTCTCCCTTCTCTCTACCCCTCTCCCTTTCCTCCCACCCCACCCCACCCCCATGCTCCCAACTTTTATCTGGCGATCTTGTTTGCCCCCAATTTCTTTGGGTTCACCTTATTACTTAGCTTTTCTAAGATCGTGAACTATAGGCTCAATGTCCTTTATTTATGGCTAGAATCCACTAATGAGTGAG
>PVIU01014087.1:0-53329 GCA_004026605.1 Ondatra zibethicus | reverse complement strand
GACTCATATGCCTATGTACACAGGAACCCACAGGAAAGTCAGTACACGTGTATAGACTCATGTGCCTATGCACACAGGAACCCACAGGAAAGTCAGTACACGTGTATAGACTCATGTGCCTATGCACACAGGAACCCACAGGAAAGTCAGTACACGTGTATAGACTCATGTGCCTATGTACACAGAAACCCACAGGAAAGTCAGTACACATGCATAGACTCATGTGCCTATATACACAGGAACCCACAGGAAAGTCAGTACACATGCATAGACTCATGTGCCTATATACACAGGAACCCACAGGAAAGTCAGTCTGCTCTCACCTGGTGACCCCAGAGGAAGGGAAACAGAGACTGAAAACAAAGTTTGGGCCGACAGGAAACTGAGCTCTTTGTTGGGAAAAAGGCGTGGGGTCCTTGGACTGCCTCCAAAAAGCCAGCGAGGGGTTTAAGGGCGCTAATCCCTCCCAGCTACTGCCCTCTTACTGCGGCTCTCTGCGGCTTCTCATTTAGCACAGTGCTTCATCATTTGAAATTAGACCCCAACCATCCAGATGCCACCAACTCCCAAGGGGCCCACTGTACAACAGAGGCACGGATTTGAAGGCTGGGCTTCGATTCTTCTTGGCCAATCGCTCATCCTGTGACAACAGGCAAGTCACTAAGTCTCTGGGACTGTTACCTTTCTTCACCTATTAAAGACGACTGATGCTAGAACTCAGACATCTGGCTGCCTAATTAATCCACATGATCAATGAATCACAGCAACCGTGGGGACAAATAGGTATCGTAGGAGCCCTTTGAGAAATGAGAAGAAATGTTTATTCGACCCATATTTTGGGGTGGGGCACTGGAACGTCAAATGAAGGATTCTTTCCAAGTCCGGCCAGTTTAATGGAGTCACTTATAGCATGGGCGACTGGAAAGTAGTCACACAATCAGGAAGTCTCCTGGGACACTTCTGGTCAGCTACACCACCGACCCATCCCATCCACAGCATGAATGAGTCATGTAAACCTGCACTGAAGGGTATCCTAGGCGGCTTCCCAACAGCACCACTATCCCAGGGTGGGGATGCACCTCCCATGTTCATTCCATGGCTTTCCTCTTTATAACCTTGTGTGTGTGTGCATGTGTATGTGTGGTATGTGTGGTGTGTGTATGTGCCATGTGTATATGTGTGGGGCGTAAGTAGTATGTGTGTGCTATGTGTATATGTGTGGTGTGTGTATGCATATTATGTGTATGTGATGTATGTGAGTGTGTGGTGTATGTGGTGTGTGTGTGCTATGTGTATATGTGTGGGGTGTATGTGGCATGTATGCGTGTGCTATGTGTATATGTGTGGTGTGTGTATGCGTATTATGTGTATGTGATATATGTGTGTGTTTGGTGTAGGTGGTGTGTGTGTGTGCTATGTGCATATGCGTGGTGTGTGTATGTGTATGTGATATGTGTGTGGTGTGTATGTGTGTTATGTGTATGTGGTGTGTATTGTGTGCTATGTGTATATGTGTGGTGTTTGTGTGGTATGTATGTATGGCATGTGTGTGTGGTGTATGTGGTGTGTGTGTATGTGGTGGCATATGCAGTGTGTGTGATGTGTATGTATGGCATGTGTGTGTGCTATGTGTATATGCGTGGTCTGTGTGGGGTATGTGTGTATGTGCGTTATGTGTATGTGGTATGTATGTGGTGTGTATGTGTGTTGTGTGTGTGGTGTGCGTGGTGTGTGTGTGGTGTGTATTTGTGGTGTGTGTGCTTTGTAAACCTATTGAGCCTTGTAAGCCTCCCTCCATGGTAGGCTTCCCAATCCTGTGAGGATCTTCTTTTTAATAACACAATTTTTAATTGACTCTGAGAATTTCACCTCATGTACCCCAATCCCCCTCATCTCCCAGCCCCTCCATGTTTGCTTTCCAAGCTTGCAGCTTCCCTGCCAAAAGAAAAAAAAATGATAAAAAGCTCAAAAGCTCACTTAGCTCCTACATCTGCCCACCCCCGTCACACGCTTGCTCACAGTGGTGGTTCCAGGGGCGGGGCTGTGTCTCACAGTGTACCCTTTTGTCCACACTTCTTTACCACATATGTTCACTGCCATGAGTTGTTGGCTTGGTTCAAGGCCTCTGACTTCGGCTACACCTTCAATACTGGACCCTCACAGAAACATCTCTCAATATCCTACTGTTGCCCAAGACGTGGAGACCCTGTGGCTATGGCTCCTCAGGATAGGTCCCTTCTCGTGCTCCAGCAGGCTGTAGATGTTGGGGTGGAGCCAACTTAAGGATATGGGACTGGGTGGTAGCTGAGTTGGTTAGCCCAGGACTCTGACACCCACTCAGGCAAGAGGCAGGGCCAGCCCATGCTCCCATGGTAGACAGCGATGGGCTGAGCCATCTCTTCCATGTTCACACCACTATGGTCAGCTCTCCAGGGCCTATGCCACCAGAGCCAGATCTCCCATACCCACTCTGCTGCTGGCAAGGGGCAGAGTCAGTTTCCCCAAGTTTACAAAGCCAACAAGGGGTGAGGTCAACTCTCCCATGTCCATGTTACAGGGCCAGCGGTAGCTGGCAAGAGAGTGAGACCAGCCCTCCCTCCCAGGGCCAGGGCCTACTCAGCATGACTCTTGGACATTAACATTGGTTTAAGCGGGAGTCCAGACCTTGGGCATCAGCATGGCTTTTGGTGATCACACAGGCCTTGACATCAACACAGAACCCAGCTGCAGCAGGGCTATGGACCTAGGTATGACCCTTGGCAGCAACATAGACCGGGACATCACATGGCCTTAGGTAGCAGTGCAGGGCACTCACATCTGCCTGTTCTCACCACCATGGTTCCTCCAGTCCTGCCTCTCTCCACAGCACAAGAACTGCTCCTCCTCTCTTTCTTTCCATTTCCCCACCGCACCTTTGCTCATCATGGTGGCAGTGGAACGACCTCTGGCTGCTGTCTTCCCCTTTTGGGAGGATCGTACGTGGGTGATCATAGATGCTTGGATCCAAGATGGCCATGGTCATGTCCATCCCAAAGGAAACAGCAACATGGCACCAGAGTGCTAAGCGTACCTCTTTTGCTCTCATCTGAACTCACTACCGGGGATCAAAAGGGGATGTGCAAAATCTTTCTAGAGTGCTTCAAACACTTTCAACTGCTGTTAAAAAAACAAAGAAACAGCCAGGCGGTGGTGGTACATGTCTTTAATCCTAGCACTTGGGAGGTGGAGGCAGGCCTGGTCTACAAGTGAATTCCAGGACAGACAGAGCTCTCACACAGAGAAACCCTGTCTTGAAAAGCCAAAAACAAAACAACAAAAATAACAAAGAAATAATAACAGAAAAAATTGTGTCACGTTGGCTACTATCAAAGTTATAAAACAACAAAAAGCCATGTAAAGAAAGCATGAGGGTCTAAGGGAGAAAAGGTATTTGTAAAGGTTATTGTATTATTTTCTACTTTTAGGTTTTTTTTGTTTTTTCTTTTTGTTTGTTTGTTTGGTTTGGTTTGTCTGGAACTCACGATGTAGCTACCTTGAATTCGTACTCTTCCTGTCTCAGCCTCTTGAATGTTGGGAGTGCTGAAAAATTCCACCACAGCCAGCTCTAAAAATGTCTGCTTAAAATAGTGTCTCCCTCGGTCTTGCTCTTTGAATTGTGCTCCCCAACAATCCTAGCACCAGAGGTACTGGTCACTCTACTGTGTTCATTTGCAGAGAGGATCTGGGCCAAGGCAGGAGAGCAAACCTGGGGTAGGGAGCAGCCAAGACCTCCCACTGGCATGACAGGGAGTCCAAGAAGAGAATCAGAGGGAGAGGCCCGCCAGTCTGCAGGAACTTCAGGATCCTAGGGTACAGCGCACAATGCGTCTGTGTTCTATGCGCTACCATACAGTTCGCGAGTTCCGGGCAAGGGGCTGGAGGTTGTAACACACAAAGACACACAGAGACAGCACAGACAGACAGACAGACAGACAGAGACAGGGACCTCTAGTCACTGGTAAGAAGCCCTTTATTCAATAGCACCAAGGAGGCTTATATACCCAACAGTCAGGTGGGCCAGCAGGTGAAAACCTTATCCTCTGATCCTCAAGGCAACACGTGCTCGTGAAGCAGAGCTGGTAAACAGTTATGACACAGCTTTCAGTAACTCAAATCACAAGGAAAGGAAAGATCTCTAGCAGGGAAGAGCAGCTGGAGGCCAGGACTCCAAATGATCCCAACACTAGGGGACTGTGAAAAGTGAGGGGTGGAGATGTCATTGGCAAAATGAGAGCAGGGTGCTAGGAAGTCAGGCAAATGCGCCAAGACCCCGAATTAATCTTAATAAGGACAGAAGCTGACTGTGTGGCGGGCAAGGGAGTCCAGCTTTGCTCTGTCATCAGCAATAGCAGAAACACTTTTACCCAAGATTTCTACAGCGTCAGGGTTCTAACCCATACACAGAGGCCAGGGACAGCATCAGGCCCCATGAAGCCCGGGGCCAAGGTGCTGGTGTCCTTTCTCCTCCTCCTGCGATAAACTCAGAACATGGGTAAGGCCAGCTCTGCAGGACAAGGCCAGCTCTGCAGGACGAGTTCAGCAATTGGCAGAGCCAGGAGGAGCAGGGGGCTCAGGTTGGGAAACAGAGAAGGACAGAGATATGCATTGAAGCCTTTGGTCTGAAGGCACTGGGGTGACTTTGCAGGAAGTCCTCTTGGGTGGTTCCACTATTTAAAAAAGTGGGGGGGGGGCAGGGCAGGGGAGAATGGGAGGGAAGGAAATCCTGTGTCTGGAACAGTTCAAGAAAATAAAACTTCCTTAGCCACAGAAAGGCGAAGGGCATGTCAACAGTGAGGAGCTGCAGGAGTGATCATGAAGTAAGACTTCTTAAAGCACAGCAACTCTGTATATGTGTGTGTGTGTGTGTGTGTGTGTGTGTGTGTGTGTGTGTGTGTAAACGCGCGCGCGTGTGTTTAAGTCAGAGGTCACAGTATCAGCTGTTCTTCTCTATTACGCTCCACCTTATTTCTTGAGATGGGGATTTTTGTTTAGCCTGGAGCTCAGCTTTATGGGGGGTGCAGTGAGCCCCAGGACCCTCCCATCTTCCCAGCCACCCCCCTTCCCGAATGCTGAAGCTCATTGTCGTGCCCAGCTCTTTTCCGTGAGTGCCGGAAGTGGAGCTCAGGTCCAGAGCCTCGAGCACTGCACCAGCTGCGTCAGCTCCTCACCCATATGTACGGCTTTCTTATTCGAAAAGAAGTATCTGGCAGTAAAAGAAGTAGGCTTTTCTTTTTTTTTTTTCTTAGCAAGAATAAGATGTTCCGAGAAACACACCACTGTTCCATCTCTTGGTGTGACCGTCAGCGTGTAGTTATACAGGCTAAGATGATGTCACTGGGAGTGCAGTCGTAGTCAGGAGACTGTGGTCTCACATGCGGCCCCTGCTGAGGGAAACATCCCCTTGTGTTGTGTACTGAACATAAGGACGTCAATAACATCACCCAACTCAGTAAGAGAGAAGCCGCAGTTCTTAGCCTAGTGTTTGTCTTTTGGCTTATCTTGTTAACAAAAAGAACAACAACAACAAAAAAATCCTTCATCGAGAGTGCTTAAAGTTTTACTAAACTTATATTACATAATATGTATTTTATCCTATCTTGGAGAATTTTTGATTTTTTTATTGTTGTTGTTTTGTTTTTTTGAGAAATGGTTTCATGTAGCTCGGGCTAACTTCAAACTGTTTATGCAGCCAAGAATGACCCTGATCTTCGGATTCTCCTGCCACTACCTCTGGAGTGTTGGGATTACCGGTGAGTGCTGGGCCTCATTAATTTTTTGTGATTTCCCTGTGTAGTTCAATAGCTATCATGCTTTCCTGACAAACTCCAGTTTACAAGCAAAATTAAACTTCACTAAATCAGTAAATTAAAAAAAAACACTATTGGTATATATTTCTGCTATAATGGGAAATGGAATCAAAATCCTTATGATTGAGGTCATGAGTGAGGAGACCATCTCGGTTTTTAGTCACAAGACCGCATGGCTGAAGCTAAGATGAAAGAGATGTAGCGACAGTTTTCCCGACTCTTACAATGCTTATCTGGGTTCTCTGAGACATCTCAACAGAGCGAGTCAGAGCCTGTTTCTGTAACTGGCAATGGCAAAAAGGAGCCACCGCTAGCACGCTGCCAGGATCGCTGCAACCGCCATGGTGTTTACTCTGGAGGGGTAAAGACACAGAGAGCATGAGAGACGGCGCAGATATTTGAAGAACAAACTATGAAGAAGCCAGTTCAGACTTGCCCAAGAGCCTTCAAAGGACAGAATAATAAAGGCCCTGACTCCACTGAGTCTCCCCAAAGGTGGAAAGGGCTGATTTGAGAAAGGTAGAGTTCTGGATCACCTGGGAGTGCACACTACACACACACTCTTGTGCAAGCTCAGGGTAGGGGTTGGGTAGAGCGGGCCAGTCATTAACCGCTTTAGTCTACCATGTTCATCCCTCAATGGCAGGTCCTAGACATAGGCATCCGCAGTACATACTTTCTAAACTTCCTTTATTTTAGACCTCAGTTTGAACAGACGGTTATCAAAGAATTTCAACCATTCTTTATTCCTTTTGTTCTCAGTGCTGAGTATGAACTTAGGGTCTTGTGTAAGACTAGACGAGTTTCTAACCCTGGAGATGCAACCTGAGCTGAACTCACCCTGTGGACAAGGCTGGCCTCGAGCTCACAGAGATCCACTTGTCTCTGCCTCCCAAGTGCTGGAATTAAAGGCATGGACACCACCACCTGGCTAAGGTCATTTATTTTATTTTTGCTTCAAGAAACTCAGTCAAAAGGTTTTGTGGCTTTTGGCACAGTGAAACAGCGCCACCTGCTGGGCAAAGCCTCTCAAGCGTATTTATTTATTTTTTTCCAGTTCCTCGGCGTTACTTTTTTTTCAGAAGGCAAAAGACATAATGTGAACCCCATTGACATTCTTTAGCAATAAAAAGTATTAATTATCTTACCACAAGCTTGATGTGGCTTCAAAGGGTTGTTTCTAAAAGGACAAGAAACTTAAAATAAAAAAAGAAAAGAAAAGAAAACCAGGCCCCTCCAACAACATTTATAACCCTCCCTCCCCCGTTGATGGTTCGATCTTTGAGGGCATTTGGGGTAAGACTGAGTTTCCGATTGGGCCATCGTAATTTGAAAAAATGTCCAACTTCGTTTAAAGTCATACAAAATACTAATCAAAGACAAAGCAGACCAACTGTTAATGGTTAAAGTAATCTGCCTTCTGAAACTACGGGAAGCGGAACCTAGCAAAGCAGGGACTTTGCTTAACCGGAGGCCTCTCCACTCAGCCAGCCAGGAAGAGGCCCCGGACTGAGCACCTCTTAGCAGCTTCCTGCACTGCCTGCTCTCTCCCAGGGACCAGCAGCTGAGGAGGAAAATCGGGCCCCCAGAATAAAGCTGGGCTGTATCGATACAGTCAACCATGACAGGCCTCAGAGCTGTAAACTGTATACTCTCAGGTGCCGGAACAAGGTGACTGTGCCCCTTGTGTGTTGGGGGGAGGGTGTGTGTGTGTGTATGTGTGTGCGCCCCTGGGGCTCACCGAAGTGTCTCAAGAGCCTAGCCAGACCTGGTTCACAGTAGGGTTTAATAAATATTTCTCTAGTTCAATAGTGGGGACTGGGTCAGGGAGCCCCAGGCAGGGACCAAAGGCACTCAGACCGTAAAGGTAGCCTTCTGAGAACTGTGTTAATCCCAGGGGGTGGGGGTTGAAATGTTTTCTTCCTCTTTTTTTGTGTCTGTTTGCATATTTGTTTTTTGAGGGTGTCAGAATTAAATCTGCTCTAGTCTAGTCAATAAGTACACCGAGTTCATGAAGCCATCATTGGTAGGGTGTGAAAAAAAGAGAAAAGTGATCAATATTTGCAAATGCTTTCTTATACTAATCAGGACTTTTTTTAATGATACTAAGCAATCAAATTTAAGATACAAAAAATAGGATTGTTTTATTTGCAATAATTTATATACATATGAAGTTGTTTATATATGTAAACTTATATTAGTTTTTTTTAAATATAAAAGGTTTTGGGGAAATTGTATGTGGCTAACAAATAAAATTATAAATCTTCAGTATACTTCTTTAAAAGTAGTTTTATTTTTACTTTTTGGGGTTTGGGAGAGGTCAGAGAACAATTTGTGGGAACTGGTTCTCTCCCTCCACCATGTGGATTCTGGGTATTGAACTTGGGCAAATACCTTTACCTGCTAAGCCATCATTCTGGCCCTGCACCCTCACTCTCATTTGTGAAGAGGAAATGCAATCTAGGAGTAGCAGCACCCACCCCCATCTTCTCCACAGGCTTAGTGCAGACTATGGGTACTGATTTCAGGCCCGCATCTCCATACAGAGTGTCCTGGCTTCTCCCCGCCCCCCTCTCCTAGGTGTGGCGACATTTTCTTTGTGCTCTAACAAATAAAGCTTGCCTGAAGATCAGAGGGTGCAGCTAGCCACTAGTTAACCATAGAGGCCAGGTTGCAGGAAGAGGAAGGTTACACAGAAGGACACCAACAAAGGAAGGCATTTTCTAGTAAGTAGAAATGCTTATTATTTTGAAATTGCATGGGAAATGGCTTTGTAGAGGCATACTTTACCCATTAGTTACACGTTTGCTGGTGTAGTGGGATGCCTATTTAACAGCCATGGGTCCATGTTTTTTTGCTTAGAACAGATTGAAAATAGATGTGCCATGCAAACTCTCCCCCACTTAACTTTTGTTCTCACTGCACGAACCCATTGAGAAGAATAACATTTGAGAAGATAGGGAAGGAGGGCTTCAAACTGAATCTAGAGAAGAGTGGTCTTAGTTCCTATGAGTAGAGGGGTCTGCATCCTGGTCTCTGGTGAGTCTCAATGATGGGAAAATAACCTAGAGGAACATGTTCTGTGAGGCACCTGTCCTTGGTTCTTGGGGGTTCCAGCCTCAATGGTATGAGTTCCAAACATGGCACTAAAGCCAGACAGCTAAGGGCCAGACAGAGTCACAGAGGAGGAAACAGAGCCTTAGTGGCCCCAGTGAAGGCAGTGATCTACAGTGCCAGCACAGCCAAAGCTTGGTGTCCCGAAATCCCAGAATTTGGGAGACAGAGGCAAATGCATCTCTGTGAGTTCAAGGTGACCATGGGCTACACGGGATCAATGCAGAAACAAATTCAGGTG
This sequence comes from Ondatra zibethicus, assembly GCA_004026605.1. Lineage (NCBI taxonomy): Eukaryota > Metazoa > Chordata > Mammalia > Rodentia > Cricetidae > Ondatra > Ondatra zibethicus. The sequence continues at coordinate 44,128 of PVIU01014087.1, read as the reverse complement.
GTGGCCACCTACACCTTTAACCCCAGTACTAGGGAGTCATGCGCCTTTAAGCCCAGCACTAGAGGGAATATAAAATGGGAGGAGAGAGAGGCTTAGTGTGGTTGCCCAGCTTTGGTAGAGGTGAGACTTCTCTAGAGGCTTGGCTGCTTTGCTTTCCTGGTTTTCGGACTGAACCCCAATTTCTGCCTCTGGGTTTTTATTATTTGTGCTACAGTACAGTGGAAGAGGAGTTGCCCTAAGAATGACTTCAAGATTTAATTTTCCTTGGGTCTTGAGTAAACTAAATAAACTGATTTGATTTATAGAAAACGAAGGCATTAGTATTTCTCACACTTAGATTTTAGGGACCAAAGTTCATTTCTGTTGTTCCTTTTTCCCCCCCTGATTCCAAGCCTCAAGAGAGCAGGATGATTTCGGGCAGCACACCCGCCACCTAGTGGTTCAACCGCATAAGTGTTGGCACATACAGCTGAGAGAGTTCATTCAATGTTTTCTATTTGACTCTTTGGAGAATGCAGAAAAGCACAATTACACTACATAATCTAATGCAGATGAGAAGGATTCCATAGTAAATAAATGGGGTAAATATGCAGAGCTGGACTTTCAGAAATGAAGCAATGGAGGAGTGCTGCAATTCTATTGTCTCTCAGTCCCACTAGTGCTCAGGAGCTATGAAGCTAGTGGGTCAGCAGGCCCATAAGAGTAGGGAATGAAGAAGCCCTCAAGTCCTCACAATATGAAGCAACGACTCAATCCCATGCCCATAATTTTCAGGCAGGAATTGCTAGAAAATGAATATTAAGGCTGACAGTTCAAACCTTTCTCTCCGGTGTCCTCCAGCATCTCAATTTTAGCTATTACACAGGATTCTGGAACAAAGAACAAAGGTTCCAGACTCCTCTTCCTAGTGGCCTCCTCTGGTTCAGGGTTTCTCCTCTGTAGCTCCTGGCAATTTGGAACGTGGGCATGGTGTCTAAAAGTCAAGAAGTGAAAGACTGTGTTGTGGTTGGCAGAACATCAAGACCAAGTTTCTTGTGTCCTTCATAACTGATGGTTGCTATGCCAACACTAGGTTTACTCTTCAGATTTGCTTTACGTGAGCATTACCTTACATGAGAGATGAAAACATTATATTCTGTTGGATATTTCATTTGATACCAAGAACTAACTTTTGACACTAAATTAAACTGTTACTGACGGGTTGTGGAAGATGAAGAACCGAGCAGCGAGGATTTGATGCCATCCCTGAAATTGCTGATGTTTAATATGCAGCTGTAAAATATTTTGTTAAGCTGTTACCTGCTGGGTGACACAAATTCTCTCTTGAGCCTGCCCGACAGCCCAAGCCCAGCCGCCGCCGCAGCGCCATGGCCTTTGGATCACCTACATTGACAGCCTCATGGTAGACAGGACCTGTCAGGATGCAGCCATTGTAGGCTACCAGGACTTGCCCTCCATCTGGGAGGTCTTCCCTGGGAAGACCGTTGTTGGTGTCCTGGTAGGTGAAGACTGGTCAAGATTTTCATGAATGGACTGACACCTGGGGACCAGAAATGCTGTGTGGTCCGTGACTCACTGCTGCAGGATGGGGAATTTACAGTAAGAGAACCGAGGAGCCCTTCAGCATCATTGTCACCTTGATGCTAGTCCTGCTGATGGGCAGAGAAGGTACCACGGTGGTTTGATCAACAAGTAATGTTACGAAAAGGCTTGCCACCTGAGGCGTCCCCAGTGTTGACCTCATCTGTCCGCACCCACGCTCTCCCTTCATCTGTTTTGCTCCCTCTTTCCTTACACAGACACCGTTATTTTTGGGGTCATTACCAATATCTCTTATTGCTGTTAAAGCCACATGGGCTGGGGGCTAGGGCTGGACAGACACTTCCCCCTATCCATACCCCTTGCTGTGTGTGTTTAGAAATTTGTTTTCGTTTTCTTTTCTGAATAAAAAAAGATTCCACTAGCATTGGCAACACAAATAAATGAATAAAAAAGTAAATTCTCTCTTGAGAAGACTACATCACTCCTTGGATGTAGGAAACCTCAACTTTGTTCTAAAAAAAAAAAGTGTCACTGGCTGCACTCAGTGTGGCTGAGCAAATGAGGGTTCCCTTAGGTTGCATTTAGAACTGGCTGCTGTGTCAGGGAAGGCGCCCACTGCAAACGTCAGCCATGGTGCTTTGGTTTTCAGGCGAGATCTTTCTGTGCTGCCAAGGCCAGTCTTAAGCTCATGGCCCTCTGACCACCACCTCCTGAGAGTTGGGGTCACAGGTGAGCTGGTTAGCTTTTTTCAACTGGATACAAACCTGAGAAGAGGGAACCCCAATAGATGAATTGCCTCCGTCAGCTTAACCTGTGGGTAGGTATGTCTATGCAGATTTTCTTGATTACTAGTTAATGTGGGAGGACCAGTTCACCGCAGGCATTGTCGCCCCTAGGCAGGTGGTCCTGGGTTAAGAAAGCAAATTCAGCAAACCATGAAGGCATAAACAGCGCTCCTCACTGGTCTCTGCTTGAGCTCTTGCCCTGGCTTTGTCAGATGACGGAGCGTGACGTGGAAATGTAAGCCAAAGAAACTCCTCTCTGAAGCTGCCTTTAGATCACAGAGTCTATCACAGCAGCAGAAAGCAAATGCCCTGCTGACACAGTGTCCTTCCCAGTCTTCCCGTTTGCCCAGATCTGTAAAGTGGGGACGGCAAGGGAAAGAACTGTGCAGTGCCATCACCTCAAGCTAAGAAATTTATACAGCCTCTGTCCCCTCAGAGCGGCTCTACTTCCACCCGTGACCTTGAATGATCATAGTATCCAACTGGTGTCCTGGGAAACATGGACACCCAGAAAACACTCGGGAGAGCCTTTCAGCGAGCAAGAACAGCTGTAAAGGAACAGGATTATCAAATAGGCTCAGCCCAACACAGCAGAGTGACACTTAGCAAGTTTTTATTTTCCTTTCGTTTGGTTTTGTTTGCTTTTCTCCTCTAAGCTTAGTGGTATCAACCCAAGCCACTCAGCTTGAAGCTGCTTAAGAACTGTGAAGTCGTGAAGAAAATTTCCAAATATACATTAATGATTCTGAAATAAAGCTGTAGTGTTTTAAAGTTTTTTTTAACATCGTCTTCTCCTTTTCAAAAAAATTTTTTTTCTTAGAACTTAGACTCCCAGGGTCACAAAAACGTTGCAAACCACTTCCACAGAGAAATCTAGGTGAAGATAGTCGAAGTCAGCAGTGCAGTATTTCACCCGGAAGACTGGGCTGTGACCTCGTGGTCTGGGGCAAATCCTCCTCAGTGTTCCACAAGGACGTGGCTTCTGTGTTTTGTTTCAACGTCCACGTGTCTTGGTCAGGAGACACCGGCATGGTGTCCTCTGTTGAAGGACAGCTGCGAATCTAGCAATGTAGACCCTGAGGAATCTTCAAACCCAGAGGGAAATTTACAAACAGGTGTTTAATCTTAATGCTTCACTGTCAATTTAAGGAAAGTATTTCGTTACCTAATCTGGAATTTAGCTGAGACCCGAGTTGCAGAATGTTTTTCCTTAATGAATGGATAGAGGGATGGAGACCAGCTTTTTTTTTTTTCTTTTTAACAGTTCCTAAAAGTGAAATCTGGGGTCATGATAACATCTCTAAGTACTTCAGTGATTTCTTTCAGAACAGTACTATGGATGTTTTACCCAAGAAAACTCTCACCCTTAATAAACATCTTTCTCCTTTTCTTCCTGAAAGCATCCATGGTCTGTCATGGTAAAGTGAGGGTTGCTACTCATTTGATTTGAAGGAAACATTATAGAAGCTTTCTTGGTCTGAGATGTCTTATCGCCTCCCTCCTCTCCATATCCCCCAATTCTCCTCTTAAAAAATTCATTTGTCTGTTTTATGTGTATGTGGGAGTCTGTGTGTACTGCACACTACAGTTACTCACAGAAGACGACCCTTTAGTGGGAGTTATAGGACTTCGGGAGCTGCCTGATGTAGGTGCTGGGAACTGAGTCCAGGTTCTCTGCAAGAGCAGCGAATGCTCTGAGCCACTGAGTAGTCTCTCCAGCCGGCCTTACAAACTCCCTTTTTATGTAGTTCATTTAGCCAGGCGGCCGGAGCTAGGTCACCATCTGAGGAAGACACCATTAACCTTCACGGAGGGATGCTGAGATTGAAGGAAAGGCTGTGTGTATCCATTATCCTCAGCACAGAGTGTTGTCTTTGTTATCACCGCCAGATCTCAAGGACTTAGGCCACAGTTTTGAGAGAATGAAGGGCAAGAAGGAAAAGGAAGTAATGTGGGTGTGAGCAGGAGGACACTGCGTGTGAAAGCTACCCTGGCTGGGGGAGGGAGCGGAGCCAGTGCGTTCTGAGCAGCTTAAGGATGTCAGACTTGGGAAATCAGGCTCAGAGAAACAAGGGAGCTAATGCCTCAAGCTTCTCTGATATTGCACGGCTCTCCTGACAGTATGACTCTCCCATAGCCAGTTCACATGTAAAAACTCTGTTGTTCCGACAGAGGGCGCTGTTGCCCCAACACAAGCTACACTCAACTCCAAAACAGGTTCTCATTCTGGTAAAAAAATTTCCCTTCTCATCCCAAGCTATGGAAATTCATCTTTTGAGCAGATTGATTTTCCCAGCTTCCTGGTGAGCTGTGATGGAGAGGTCTGTTTACCACAAAATCTCTGCTGAGCACAGGCTGCTGCAGAGTGGATGTAGCTACTGGCGGAGGCCAAAGACACCTAGGGGGACAGTTTGCATGCCACTATTACTGTACACAGGATGCACGTGAGGCTTGTATATAAGATGCACATGAGTCTTGTGTACAGCACGAGTGTGAGTCTTATGTACAGGATGCACGGGAGTCTTGTACACAGGCTGTACCAGAGTCTTGTTTTAGGAGACCCAATATGCAAACACCTCCACACATGTGGAAGAAATTTGAAAAGACGGACCGGAAATGAAAAGCAAAGGCTCTGCATCTCAGAATAACAGAGAGTTCATGCAAGCACAAGGCACCTCTGGATGAAAAGTCCTAAGGGGGTCACCTTCACGAGTGCCTTTTACTGTCTTGTATATCACAGTCGGGTATGCTCATGAGTGTTCGCGTTCTGTTTTAACCTTCAAACATCTTCTCCATGAGTTTGGGCTCAGCATGCCTAGGCACGTGTTTGGAACCTCTCCTCTGAGCCAGGGACCTACACCAAGCTTGTTCAGCACTGTGCACTCTAGACTGAGTATGCTCAGGATATGGCCCAGTGATCTTCTTAACCTGCGCCATGTGAGAAACCCCTCTCCATGCTCTTGTTCTCTGGTTGTGCTTATTGGCTTTGCACTCACTGAGAAGTCCTAATATTCAGTTATCCCCTGCCCAGGTCTTGATGGGCAAGGCTTGATTTATCCCAAATGATTTCAGAAGATTCCACCAATCACTGGCACTTATGCCTGCCATATACTAGGTATCTAGAAGTGTTGTTGACTCATAGCTACAGTATTTAACATCGAGATTTATTAAGAAATTGTTAAGTTCTATAGCAGGTTATCCATGCAGCACTAAATAAGATTTAACTGTTTTTACTTCTTAAACAGAAACTCATGTAAATGGGTTTTTTGTGGCAGAAACTAAATGATGGTGGATGCAGTGTCACAGGAGAGGAAGTCATCTAGGCTGGGGCAAGGGGGCCACAGCAGGTGCCAATGTCCAAGGAGATGTTAATTCAGATTTGCCCAGCAGAGAGCAGCAGTGACATGTTCCCTCCATCCCCCCTCCCCCATCAGTTCCAGACTGGGTTAACGATGGAGCTGGGGAACAGCATGCTCAGCAGAAGTTTGAAGAAGAGTTCAAACTCTAATAACCCAAAGGTAAAGGCAGAGAAACTTGGGGCCAGGTGGAACTTAATTGCTGTGTTCTGGTCACTGCTCCACTGCTGTGAAGAGACACTGAGACAAGACTATGACAACTCTCATGAAAGAAAGCATTTGACTGGGTGCTTGCTTACAGTTTCAGAGGCTTAGCCCATCATCAGGGTGGGGAACATGGCGGCATGCATGATGCTGGAGGGGTAGCTGAGAATACATCCTGATCCCAAGGCAGGGGGCAAAAGAGAGGGAGACTGGGCCTGGCACGGGCTTTAAAACCTCAAAGCCCACCCCCGGTGACACACTTCCTTCAACAAGACCATACTTCCTAATCCTCCTAATTCTTTCAAATAGTGCCACTTCCTGGTGACTAAGCATTTAAATATAGGAACCTAAGGTGCTCATGGGTGGAGGGGGGATTTTTTTTTTTTTTGAACCACAGCAGGCTGTTTTATTGAACAGCTGCATATACTATTTTTGTATGTATAAAAACTCAGTATGAGGTATTGAAGGAAGTGTCCAAATATAAAGAACGAAAAGAAAAAACAGACTCCCCGTGGCCTGCTCCTGACAGACCCTCGCTGAAAGAGGATTTGGGGTTACTGCAATCACCATCTATGAAGTATGAGGTGTGGGTAGTGGGAGAGAAATGATACCACAAAAGACTCCATATCCAGCTGGAACTCGGATTTACCTCCTGACCCACTGCCCAGCACCCTTAGTTACCTCCTCACAGAGCAGCCCTCTGCCACCAGAATCTTGTCCTGGACTCCCCTCAGATCTTTGGTCCTTGTGGCGCCTCTGGAGAAAGAAGTGTGAGACAAGGACACACAGACGGCGGTGTAGAGGAGAAGCCTGTGACGGAGTAAAGTGGGGCACTCTCTAAAAGGAGAGTGGACAGTGGCCAACAAGCAATTGCTATTTGTCTATTGTCAACCTTCATTTCAGGTACCCTTTATGCTATCTGTAAAGTCTCTGGAACAGACAGCTTTCCCCGGGGTAGTTTCTTCTCCCAGTAGCAGAGCTATTTGGATGAACTATTAGGCAGTGTCCTTGTTATTTCCAGAAAGCCTCCAGCTAGATAGCAATCTCACAATTAGATAGCTATTAGTTCTGTTCCAGCGATTTGGAATATCTTATTTCCATCTTGGGGGCAGAGAAAAATCTCAGTTCCCAGGCTTTGGTCCAGCAACCAGCACCATTCAGTTTTAGTTTCTGGCTTTACAAGCTATTGTTTATGAGGCAAGGGTCATCCTTAAGGGCCTCCAAGCCTGCTCATATCTAACCTAGTCTTTTGTATCTGCTTCAGAGTCATGGTGACATTTATTTTAAGGGTTTATTTTAGAAAATTCTACATTAGTCATTAGTCACTCAGCATTAACTTTGTGTGTTCAACTTGTGTAGACTTTGTAACTCCTTCAGCCAAGGGGGTGGTAAGGATTACCATGTGATGTCCTGTCCATCGAGGTTCAAGAGACCTAGGAGTTAACTGTCTAAGGAGTACTCTGTCCCCTGGGGAGAGCGGGGCAGGTTTAGGGGCATTAGGATCCACTGGTGTGGTGGCAGGGAGATGACTATCAGTGTGTGGATGGAGAAGGGACCTTAAAAGGGAGAGGTAGGGTAGGTACCCCGCCAATGGAGGAGTTTGCACTGGGAGGTGATGGTTAAGGAGAAAGGGCCTGCCATAAAGCAGCTCAAAAGGGCTTTCAACACACAGCCTGCCATGTGGAAAGGCCTGCCCTAGCTTGGTGTGACCTTCAAAATGTTAGGAATATTTCCTAACGCAAGCTCTTTGCTGACACAAAATTCTCAATCAAGCCAAGTCAAAACAAGCCAAATTAAGAAATATCCAGGTTTAATGGGAGTTCTGTACTCTCGGGTGGCCCCAAGTGGGAACTGGGAAGCCACCCGAACGTGACCACTGGGAGGAAGAAAAGGAGACCATGTGTTCCACTTCCAGGAGGTCACTTAAATACCCTGGGGAGTGGTACTGGCCCCACCCCCAGGGAGGGGTCAGGACCTGGCCTGCTGGGATTTGGAGTCCAGACCAGGCCTGGGGGCTGGGATAGATGTGAGGGGCTGGGGCCTATGCTCCCAACTTGACATTGGCATACATTTGTAATCCTAGTGCTGTGGGGCAGAGACAGGCAGATGCCTGGGACTCACTAATTGTCCAGTTTAGTCAATCTGTGGTCTCTACTCTTAATGAGAAACCCTATCTCTAACAAAGATGGAGACTGTGGTGGTTTGAATGTAACTGGCCCCCATAAGCTCATAGGGAGTGGCACTATTAGAAGATATGGCTTTGTTGGAGTAGATGTAGCCTTGCTGGAAGAAGTGTGTAACTGTGGAAGTGGGTTTTGAGGTCTCATGCATGTGCAAGTCTTGCCCAGTGTCTCCGTTCACTTCCTGTTGGCTGTAAATCAAAGTTGTGCAGACTCAGCTCCTTCTCCAGCTCCACATGTGCCTGCATGCTGCCATGTCCCACCATGATGGTAATGGAATGAACTTCTAAACTACAAGCCACCTCATTAAATGTCTTCCTTATAAGAGTTGCTGTGGCCATGGTGTCTCTTCATAGCAATAGAAACCCTAAGACAGAAGCTGCTCCCAGGGACTTGGGTATTGTGATAGGCTTGATGAGGTTTTTGTTTGGAGGAATTTGGGTTTTGGTTCTTTGGGTAAGGAAAGCAGTGGAAGGCTTTAAACACTGCTTAATGGAACCATACTAGTAGGAGCATGGAAGACAGTGGTGCTGAGAGTGACTTGAACTGTGAGGGGTTGCCTCAAGAGGTTTCAGAGGAGAAGAATTTTAATATGTTGCCTTAGAGATCTTTCTTGAGATAATTTAGTGAAGACAGTGGCTGCTTTTTGCCTTTGCCCAAAGCCTCTGCCTGAGGCTAAAGTGAAGAGATCTGGATTAATTCAGCAGAGGAAATCTCAAAGCAATCTAGTATAGACGCTGTCCTGTAGTGAATAGTGTTCATGCTTCTAAGGATTTATAATGAAAAGGAGTAAGCTGAGGAGAAAAGGAACACAAGGAAGAGGAATGGAGAGCTAAGACCAGTGTTCAAGGAGATAAGTAGATTAAGAAATGGACAAAGGGAGTAGCGACCTCAGGAAAAGATCCCACACAGCTCAATTTCCAACTTCTGAAAAGGAATTAAAGAAATGCTTAGAGCCAGGACTGGTGGTGCTTGACTTTAATCCCAGCACTCAGAAGGCAGAAGCTGGTAAATCTCTGAGTCTGAGGCCAACCTGGTCTACAGAGCAAATTAATAGACAGTCAGGCTTAGGTAGTAAAGGTAACCATTGAAAACAGAAAGCTGATGAAGATGTAATTGAATGAGGGGGCCATGTTCTAGCCCTAGTAAGCAGCAGAACTTGGCAGCTTTGGCCATGTGGTTCTGGTGTAGATGGAAGTTTTTGTCCCACTCAATCTCACAACAGTTCAGTCCCAAAGAAATACACAGAGGCTTATATTAATTATAAACTATTTGGCCTATTAGTTCAGACATATTATTAACTAGCTCTTACAACTAAATTAACCCATGATTCTTGTCCATGTTTAGCCTTCTGGCTTGGTCCTTTTCTCAGTGAGACATTTTCATCTTGCTTCCTCTGAATATGGCTGGTAACTGTGTCTCTGCCTTTCTTCTTCCCAGAATTCTCTTAGTCTAGTTGCCCCACCTATAATTCCTGCCTGGCTACTGGTCAATCAGCATTTTATTAAACCAATACAAGTGAAAAATCTTTACAGTGTACAAAAGCATTATCTCACACTGGAGTTAAGGCTAGAAGAAAGGGGTTATAGAATTTGCCTCTGAGACTAAGGAAAGCCGCTGAGGTCAGATATGTGTGAGGGTGTCCCTGAATGGAGGCCTAGAGAGGCCATTGCATGAAACTGTGAAGTTGAAGCCTGAATTGCCTTGAAGACCCCAAGATGTTGGAGATGCCAGAGCTGTGGGATACTTGCCAAGGGTAGCTGCTAACAGGATTGGAATCAGCTTAAGAGGAAGAGGTATATTGTATTGAACAAAGCTGGAAGGAGTTGGAGATCTGAAGAGTGTTTGGACATCAGACATGGAGATGCAGTTTGGAGTTTGCTCATTTGGTTTTCTGTCTTGCTTTGGCCCAGTATTTCCTCACTACATTCCATTCCTTACATTTTGGAACAGTAATGTATATCCTGTGCCATTAGAGTTAGAAGCATGTGATCTGTTTTTTTTATTTTGATTTTATAGGGGATTATAGACAATATTGCATAAATCTCAAAAGGGACTTTGAACTTTCAAACATTGTTGAGACTGTAATAGACTATGGGGACTTTTGGAGTTGGACTAAATATATTTTGCATTATAATATTGTTATAAGCTTATGGGGGCCCGTAGTGGAATGTGATGGTTTGAATATAATTGGTCCCTATAAACCCATAGGAGTGGCATTATAGGAGGTATATCTTTGTTGGAGTATGTATGGCCTTGTTGGAGGAAGTGTGTCACTGTGGAGATGGGCTTTGAGGTCTCATATATGCTCAAGCTGTGCCCAGTGTCTCAGTTCACTTCCTCTTGCCTGTGGATCAAATACATAGAATTCTCAGCTCTTTCTCTAACACTGTATCTGCCTGCATGCTGCCATGCCCCACCATGATGCTAATGCACTAAACTTCTAAACTGCAAGCCACCCCCATTACATGGTTTCCTTTATCAGAGTTCCCATAGTCATAGTGTGTCTTCACAGCAACAGAAACTCTAGGATAGAGACCAATCAGAAATACACCTAACACTGACCTCTGGCTTCTACAGACATGTGCATATACTTACCAGGGCATCCTTGGGCAAAACCTCATGCACACACAAACATGTCCTCATACACTACACATACATACACACAAGTACATTTTTTTAATTGAAAAAGGAAAAAATACGTGATTTATTAGTTTCTTTAGAGCTGCTAGAACAACTAATCACATGCTGGGGGGCTTGGAACAACAGAGATTATTCTATAACAGTGTAGTTATGGAGACCAGCAGTCCAAATCAGGATGGCAGCAGTGCCGTGCTCCATCTGAGGCCCTGGATGGGATTCTCAATTCTGCTGTGGCTTCCATTAATCCGTCGACTTCTCAGCTTGGGGCTGCATCATTCCAATCGTAGCTTCTGTCACCAGGTGAATTTCTCCATGTGTGCATTGCGTCTAAGTCTCTCCTCTTGCAAGGTCAACCCCAGCCACTGGATTATCATCCTCTTTCAGTAAGACTCTGTCAATTATATCTTCAGTGATCCTATATCTAAATCAGGTTACACTCATAGCCACAGGGAGGAGAGATGTCAACGTGTTAGCTAAAGGTTACTGGAAGCCATTCTTCTGAGTAAACACTGATGTGGGTCCCAACAGACCAATGCAGATGGAGTCACTGCTGTTATTAAGGGGTGAAATCAAGCAGCTTTGACTGTTCTCTAAAGCATTTGCAATGAGAATCTCGAATAGATTCTGCAAATACTACTAAACAGAGTGTTTTACTAAACAGGATTTATTTTACAAACAAGATATTTCTATTTCAATATACTAGAAATTAGTATAGCCAAAATATCATATTTCTTGGTTGTAAACTACTACTCAAATTTGATATGTTTCTGTTTTTGTTGTGTATTTATTTATTTATTTATTTATTTTCCTCAAAACTCCATAAATATTGAGTTTATAACTCTCAAAATTCCTCAGGATTACAACTATTATTATTATTATTATTGAGCTATATATTTTTCTCCACTCCCTTTCCCTTTTCTCCCCTCCCCTTCTACCCTCTCCAATGGTCCCCATGCTCCCAATTTACTCAGGAGATCTTGTCTTTTCTATTTCCCATGTAGATTAGGTCTATGTATGTCTCTCTTAGGGCCCTCATTATTGTCTAGGTTCTCTAGGATTGTGAATTGTAGGCTGGTTTTTCTTTGCTTTATGTCTAAAAGCCATTTATGAGTGAGTACACATGATATTTACCTTTCTGAGTCTGGGTTACCTCACTCAATATGATGTTTTCTAGATTCATCCATTTGTGCACAAATTTCAACATTTCATTATTTTTTTCTGCTGTATAGTACTCCCTTGTTTAATTATTCCACATTTTCCTTATCCATTTTTTGGTTTAGGAGCATTTAGGTTGTTTCCAGATTCTGGCTATGACAAACAATGCTGCTATGAACATAGTCGAGTACATGTCCTTGTGGTATGATTGAGCATACTTTGGGTATATACCCAAAAGTGGTATTGCTGGGTCTTGAGGTAGGTTGCTTCCTAATTTTCTGAGAAATTATCACACTGATATCCAAAAGTACTGTAACAGTTTACACTCCCACCAGTAATAAAGAAGTGTTCCCTTTACCCCACATCCTCTCCAGCATAAGTTGTCATCAGTGTTTTTGATCTTGGCCATTCTTACAGGTATAAGATGGAATCTCAGAGTTGTTTTGATTTGCATTTCTCTCATGGGTCACGATGTTGAGCATTTCCTTAAGTGTCTTTCAGCAATTTTAGATTCCTCTGTTGAGAGTTCTCTGTTTAGGTATGTACCTCATTTTTTATTGGATTATTTTTTTCTTTTGATGACCAATTTCTTGAGTTGTTTTTATATTTTGGAGATCAGCCATCTGTCTGATGTGGAGTTGGTGAAGATCTTTTACCATTCTGTAGGCCACCATTTTGTCTTGTTGACTGTGTCCTTTGCTCTACAGAAGCTTCTTAATTTCAGGAGGTCCCATTTATTAATTGTTTCTCTCAGTGTCTGTGCTACTGGGGTTATATTTAGAAAGTGGTTTCCTGTGCCAATGCATTCAAGTGTACTTCCCACTTTCTCTTCTATGAAATTCAGTGTGGTTGGTTTTATGTTGAGGTCTTTGATCCATTTGGACTTTAGTTTTGTGCATGGTGATAGATGTGGATCTATTTTCATTCTTCTAAATGTTGATATCCAGTTATGCCAGCACCATTTGCTGAATATGCTTTCTTTTTTCCATCTTATATTTTTTTCTTTGCCAAAAATCAGGTGTTCATAGGTGTGTTGATTGATATCTGGGTCTTCGATTTGGTTCCATTGGTCCTCCTGTCTGTTTTTATGCCAATACCAGGCTGTTTTCAGTACTGTAGCACTGTAGTAGAATTTGAAGTCAGGGATTGTGATGCCTCCAGAAGTTCTTTTATTGTATAGGATTGTTTTGGCTATCATGAGATTTTTGCTTTTCTGTATGAAGTTGATTGTTGTTTTTCTTTGAGGTCTGTGAAGAATTTTGCTGGGCATTGCATTGAATTTCTAGATTTCTTTTGGTAAGATTGCCATTTTTACTATGTTAATTCTGTCTATCCAAGAGCATGGGAGATCTTTCCATTTTCTGGTGTCTTCTTCAATTTCTTTTTTCAAAGATTTAAAGTTCTTGTCATTCAGGTCTTTCACTTGTTTGGTTAGAGTTACTCCAAGATATTTTATGCTATTTGTGGCTATTGTGAAGGGTAATGTTTCTCTGATTTCTTTCTCAGTCCATTTATCATCTGTGTAATGGAGGGATACTAATTTTTTGAGTTAATCTTGTGTCCTGCTACATTACTAAAGGTGTTTATAAGTTGTAGAAGTTCCTTGGTGAGAGTTTTTGGAGTTGCTTATGTAAACTATCATATCATCAGCAAATAGTGAGAGTTTGACTTCTCATTTTTCAACTTGTATCCCCTTGATCTTCTTTTGTTGTCTTATTGCTCTAGCTAGGACCTCAAGAACTATATTGAATAGATATAGATAACCTTGTTTTGTTCCTGATTTCAGTCGGATCACTTTGAGTTTCTCTCCATTAAGTTTGATGTTGGCTGTTGGTTTGCTGTATATTGCCTTTATCATGTTTAGGTATGTTCCTTGTATCCCTGGTGCTCTCTCCAAGGATTACCCTGACACCCAAACCACATGAAGACATTACTGAGAAAGAGAATTACAGACCAGTCTCACTCATGAACACTGATGCAAAAGTACTCGATAAAATACTGGCAAACCAAATCCAAGAATACATCAGAAAAATCATCTACCATGATAAAATCAGCTTCATCTCAGAGATGCAGGGATGGTTCAACATACAAAAATCTGTTAATGTGATCCACCATATAAACAAACTGAAAAAAATCACATGATCATCTCATTAGATGCTGAAAAAGCTTCAACAAATTACAACATCCCTTCAGGATTACAACTCTTAACAAAGTAATTTGGCTCAGTACTCAAAGATGCTAGTCATTCTCTAGAAAAGGTTAAACTAATGAAATAAGATTAAAACTAACAAAAGCTCCAGGGAAGCTCAGCCTAAGAACCACTTCTAAATCTCTTTGCTGCTGAAATATGGCCAAAAGACTTTAACACTGACTCCTTGTCATATGTCACTTTCTCTTGGACCTGGAACCAGGACAGGCTCTGGTCCACGCCATCTGCAATGGTCATCCAAACCAAGGCACATGAATGTTGATTGGGAATGTCTACAGAGGACGTTATTCAAAGACAAGTCTGAAATGTTGTCAGAATCAAAATGGAGCCGCATGTGTCAGCCCCCCAAGAAGGAAAGAAAGTCAAGTGGATTTAACTGGAATGCTATTATGCATCATATCCTAGTACTGGAAACAAATGCCCTTCCACTAAGTTCCTCTGCACAGAAGATGGGGCACTCGACTTTGACAAAGGAACTCTAAGTAGAGACAAAAATTGTCTGTATTCATTGATCTCAAATAGTGTATGTCTGTGTGTGTGTCTTGCCCACAGGGCTGGGGAAAGATAGAGACAGAGACAGAAAGAGAGAGAGAGAGAGAGAGAGAGAGAGAGAGAGAGAGAGAGAGAGAGAGAGAGAGATGGTTCAAAGGTTAAGAACATGTAGTGCTCTTGTAGAGGAACTGAGAACTGAGGTTTGATTCACAGTACCCATGTCACGTGGCTCACAAACAACTCTCTGCAACTCCAGCTCAGTGGGACTCAGTGTCCTCTCCTGGACTCTGCAGGCACCTGCACTTGTGCATGCACATACCTCCCCCTATACACATATGCACATAATTAAAAATGCACACATCAACTGGGTATGGTGATACAAGCCTTTAATCCTAAGCCTGGGGAGATAGAGGTGGATGGATTTCTGTGAGTTTGAAGCCAAACTCGTCTATGTAGTAAGTTCTAGGACAACTAGGTTCACATAGAGAGACTTTATCTCAGGAAAAAAAGAAAAATCTTTAAAGAGAGAGTTCCTTGTGTAAATTATCTAGCTGGATGTATCATGGCTTTATTTTTCTCTTGGGTCCTCCTGTATAGTTTATAGAGCTGCATCTATTTTACACCCATGTGTTTAGCTCCTTCTATTTATGTGCTTTAGCCACTGTGTTAAGACCCTGCTTGTCCCCTTTCATCCACTCCTTTACCATAGACTCAATGTTGGAATATGGTAAAAAGAATGACCTATAGTGAACAATACCTTGGGGAACTGTGTGAGAGACTCCAGGAAAAGTGGCAAAGTTTTTTTTTTTTTTTAACCTCAGGTGCATTTTGCTCCTTGCATTGTTCTTGGATGTGATTTTGTGACTCCAGTGACAAACATTTACATTTAATTTATAAGAATGTTCATTCTTCATTCTTGTTGGATGTCAAAGCATAGCTATGGGACCCAATCTGGCCAGTGTACCCTGAATCTGGGTATGGTCTTCTGCCTTGCTTTCATGTTTTCCTAGTTATAATCCATGTTTAATAGTACATGCCCAACAATTGCGTTTCAATTTCTCTGTCCCGAGAAAGTTCTGGGAAAGGGGCTGTTCTGTTAATATTTAGTATGTGCTTGCCTACATTTACTTACATGCTTTACTGAACCCAAGCAACCTTGGATCATTGTTCTCTTTGTTATGTTCATGTATAAAAATACACTGAACCTGAAGTGAGCCATCTACAGCATTAGACTGTAGTCTACCCCGTTCTGTTGGATCCCAGATCCAGCAGACAAGATATGCATAGGTCAGATGAAAAGCTAACAACTCGGGATCCTAAAATGCTTTCCAATGAATACAGATGTGCCCATGACTTTTGCCCAGACTGATGTCATGAATGAGCAGGATCAGCTAGACTGTCAACGTCCCAATCACTTCAAGACTAAGAAATGAACAAAAACTAGGGCAGAGCTGTGACAGGCACCTCAAGTCTGCTTTTGCCAAAAGTACTGTGTCTTCCTGTAGATGATCTACTGATACCTAGAGCCAGCAGAAAGTTTGGCACCTTTGCCTTCCTATTACCCATCTCTTTGGACAAACTCTGGAGATAGGCAAGCTTATTGTTTAAGGAGTGTCTGCCAGAGTGTGGTGGAGCAAGGCCTGTAACACCAGCTCTTGGGATCATACAATCAAGACTGTCCTGTCTCAAAACAAACAAACAAACAAACAATAGCAATAACAAAAAAAACCTAATTTCTCTTGTTCGCCTTCAGAAGACATTCAAGATATAGGCAAATAAAATATTTTCAACATTCACAGCAATATATATATTATAACCAAGAGACTTTTAACCATCTTTTTGTTGTATGATGTTGTATGATGCCTGCTTCAGAGCACAAAAGCACCTACACATGTCTACTCATTGCTTATACCCACAAGAGGACAAGGCATAACTCCAAGTCCCTTTGTTGTGCTCATCTGACTCACATTCTGAGTCATCTCTCCCCAGCATTTCTCACAATTAGAAACACTAGGCCTTGTAGGCAACTGTCTTCCCTGCTGCCAACAGGACACCACAGGGCTGAGGCAATGCTCAACTAAAGCGTGTTGTGAGGAAGAAAGCGTGACTACACGTGCCAGCACCTCAAAGCCAGCGCTCAAGTCACTAGCCCTTCCAACTTCACCGGTGACCTCTTCTGCACCACTCGCTCTCTAGTTCCTGAAAGCAGTGAGTGGGAGAATCTGATCTTTTGGGAGCCCCAGATTTGAGCATCTGTATTTGAACCATGGTAACAGAAGCCACCCCATCTCCCAACTGTAGTCTGTACAAGCAAAGCGGGCTGTTGTTAATCAATTTGCTTTGCACTCTATGTGGTTTCTGTGTTTTTGCTCATCTATCTTACAAAACACCCAATGGAGAGTCTTCCATTCTGATGGCTGGATATGACTCCTTTTATGAACAGTAAATAAGAGCTATTTAGATCTTTGCAATTTAGTGTTTTGAAATTTTGTTATTTCATATAGCTACCCTTTAGAGAATCAATCCACATGCATTTATAATTAAATCTGAACATGATTCAGCTTTTACCAGGGGCTGCCTTTGATCTTTGATAATGCTTGTGTAGAACTGAATCCCTCACTAGAGTTCTCCCCATCTGATACATGAAAGGATTTTCCCATAAACTCACTTTTTAACTCTGGGCATTCTAAGCCTATATTATTGTGGGCATCAGAGTTTTCCTGAAGATGGAACTTCAAAATACATAACAATAAAATTCAGATATCTGAAACAAAAAATTCAGAGAAAGATCAGGTTTCCTCTCAGATGTAGAAATGAATGTCTTGGGTGGGCTAGTATTACCTCTTCATGGATGGTGAAAATGGGGCCTGGTGTAGGAGGTCCTTCTGTTTATGTGTTGCTTTCATTGCTTAATCAATAAAGAAACTGCTTGGCCTGATAGGGCAGAACTTAGGTAGGTGGAGAAGATAGAACTGAATTCTGGGAGGAAGAAAGCAGAGTGAGAGATCCACCATGGAGCTGCCAGGTCAGACATGCTGAATCTTTCCCGGTAAGCCACAACCTTGTGGTGACATACAGATTAATAGAAGTGGGTTAAATCAAGATGTGAGAGTTAGCCAATAAGAAGCTAGAGCTAATGGCCAAGCAGTATTTCAATTAATACAGTTTCTGTGCGATTATTTCGGGTTTAAGATAGCCAGGTGGCCTTTGCTCCTGAAGGTAAACCGTGCAAAATCCAGTTCCCTGGAGAGTGTCTTTTCATACTGAAGACTACACAGGACTGACTGACTGAATGAGACTACATTGTGGAGAATGGGGATGTTGCAGATCCAGAACCAAAATTATCTCTGGCTATTAGTCCCTTTAACAACCCACTTTCTGTACAGGATCCAAAGTAAAAACTTTGGAATATATTAATATAACAGGCCTCTAGTTTCTACCAATCCAAAAGTTAAGAATGTCACCAGCATTTGAGATCTACAGCATAAATGTCCCCACATTTCTATATCCTGTCTGTGTGATGTTCTCAGCATCACACATCACACATCAGATGTGGTTGTTAAATGCTCTGTCTTATAACTTCCTTTCTTTGTGATAATAAAACAGTTCATGCAACCACTTTCACATTGGAACTTGTCAGTGACAAGCATGACTTGAATTTCTGGGCCATGGTTGCTCATATTTGACTTAGAATAAAGTATTCTTTTATTTTGATTGTGTGGACAGTGTTTTATGTCAGTCTTCCTACCCCATGCCTATTTCAGAGTGGTACAGTGTGTTCAGTCTAGAAGTTCCCATAGTCCTGTCTGTCTCACTTTCTTATGGCTAAGGGTCTTAGGGGAGACAACAACTCAATATGCTCACCCTTAAATCTTCTACCCACCAAGGTGAGACCTGGCAGAGACCACCCTCTCTCTAAGCCTGAGTGTCTGCGAAGGCTGTGACCCCAGCTGCAGAGTAACCTCATCCACATTGCTCTTCAGAAGCAAAGGGTCCAGCTCAGTGGAAAGGCTCTCATTTTTAACAAGTAAGCCAGCATGTGCATTTTCCTTCGCCTTATTCCAGGGGATAAAATGAATCTTGCAGATGTTTCTCTACTTCTAGGAGAGGAGGAGTCACAGACGAGCTGCTGAGAGTGGCTTGGCTTCACTAGCCAGAGCAGAGCTATGCGGCTTGTGGTCAAGTTAGAGCCAGAAGCTGTGATTTGCATTTAGGAACTGAAGTCACAATGATGGCCAGAGTCCAGGAGGTCCATTTGTATGAAGCTATCCTTTTCAGACTGTAATGGCTGCTTTCCCTGATAGAAAATCCTGGAACAAAGGGGTCTAGGTCATCAGAACTGCCTTAACTTCATAAAGGTGCACATAATTCAGTTGTTCTGATCCTTGTGGGTGGTTTTGGGAAGTACTAGTCAAAGGACAGTAATCTATGGAAGAAATCACTGCTGAGAGACCACAAAGCAGGGTCCCTCCCCTTAAGAACTCAACAGGGGGGAACCACACAAGTCAAAAGACTTCATTTTCCTATATGTTTGGGCCCATCATGAGGCAGACTAACCCTTAATTATATGTAAGCCAACATTCAACCAGTGCCCAGTCTACATATTTCAGGGCAGTAGCTGCCACTTTCAAATGTTAGAAAGACTCTAAGAAAATCAGTCTGCAGATAAGCGTCATATCCCTGCTGTAGTAGTCAGGGTTTTGTAGAGGAACAGAACTGCTATGCTATCCATCCATCCATCCATCCATCCATCCATCCATCCATCCATCCATCCATCCGTACATAATCCATCCATACATATATACACATTCAGCATATTAAAAGGGTATGTATTAGCTTGGCTTACAGGATATGATCTTGGCAGTCTAGCAATATCTGTCTCCACACTGAAAAGACTGAGAACCCATTGCTGGATGCTTCAGCCATCCCAATATGGTGCAATGGTTCTCAACATGTTGTTTGAGACCCCTTTCGGGGGGGTCAAACAACCCTTTCACAGGGGTCACCTAAGACCACTGAAAACATTAGGTATTTACATTTTGATTTATACCAGTAGCAAAATTACAGTTATGAAGTAGTAACAAAAATAATTTTATGGTTGGGGTCACTACAACATGAGCAAGTGGATTAAAGGTCGCAGCATCAGGAAGAATGAGAACTGCTGGTCTGGAGGATTCGTGGAGAGCCAATGGTTTTCAGTCCAGGTTGGAGGGTCTGTGAAGGATATTAGACACAGCTGGAAGACAATTCAGTACTTGGAAAATCAAGAGACCTGGGCCGGCAAGATGGCTCCCA
Organism: Ondatra zibethicus; assembly: GCA_004026605.1. Lineage (NCBI taxonomy): Eukaryota > Metazoa > Chordata > Mammalia > Rodentia > Cricetidae > Ondatra > Ondatra zibethicus. The sequence continues at coordinate 24,267 of PVIU01014087.1, read as the reverse complement.
GAGTAGAGGTGCTTTCTTTTAGACCTGATGAACCTACCCCTGAAGGTCTAATATAGAGAGCTCTGCCAGAAGGTACTGTCCACATTTAGAGTGTGTCTTCCCACTTCATTTAACATATAATAATAATAATAATAATAATAAATCCCTTACACGTATGCCCAGAACTTGTCTCTTAGCTGATTCCACACCCAGTCAAGTTGAAAACCGAGATGAACCATCATGACTACTAAGCAAAACTTTGTCTTCTTCTGGGTAGTGATCAGTTACTTGTTCATTAACTATTAATGCTTGTGGAGATGTGATATTTTGGAGACCTACCTTACTCTTAGCCCTTCCTCATTCTTGCTGTTTTTTGCCAGCGTGGGAGAGATGCCCCCATTACTCATTTGTCTTGAAGCAGCATGGGCTGGGGAAAGATGCCCTCCCCACCTCTGCCCATCAATGCCTGGTGCGTGAGGAAGAGCTGGCCCTGAGGTCCTAGGAGTGGAAGTGTTGTCCCTGGCCCCACACCAGCGACAACACTCGGGAGAGCAGGCCCTGCACCTTGCCTAGGCAGCACAATACAGCCAACCTTGTTGGCAGAGGTGTGGGTGAGCCAGGCCTGAAGTTGTGAGTATGGGAGAGCTGTCCCCATTGCTCATCTCTCTTGAGACAGCATGGGTGGGGAGAGAGATGGGTGGGATCAGGAGGCTTGATATGAAAGATACAAGGAATAAAATGAAAAATAATTTTGGCTGGAGAGATACTTCAGTGATTAAAAGCATTTGCCACCGAAACCTGAGTTAAACAACCTGAGTTAAATCTCCAGAAAACACACAGAGAAAGAAGAGAACTGAGTCTCACAAGTTGCCCTCTGTGGTAGTTTGAGTGTAACTGGCCTTATAAGCTCATAGGGAGTGGCACTATTGGAGGTGTGGCTTTGTTGGAGTAGGTGTGGCCTTGTTGGAGGAAGTGTGTCACTGTAGGTTTTGAGGGCTCCTTTGCTCAAGTTACATTCACCATGAAACTCAGGCCACTTCCTGTTGCCTGCAAGTCAAGATGTAGGACTCTTAGTTCCATCTCCGTGCCTGCCTGCATGCTACCATGTCTCACCATAATGATAAGGGATTAAACTACTCTGAAAATGTAAGCCACTATGACACACACACAGACACACACACACACACACACACACACACACGCACACAGCACTAAATGTATACATAGTGATTTTAAAGTTTTTATATCTTTAAATATGAAACTTTCAAGAGAAAGTTAATACCCCAATCTCTTGCTTATCAGTAAACACAATTGTTTTTCGCTCTCAAGAGAATGAAGCTACTTAGAAACTAGACAGTGTAAAAGAGGGAGGATGAGGACTCTGTGGTAATATGAGGGATCACAAAGGCCACAATAAATGAGGGCTAGCCTGAAAGCCAGACAGTGAAGGCATTTAAATGAGGAAATATTTATACAAGAGGCCTCTGTAGGAAAACTAACATAAAAAGTTAAGGTCTATTCCAGATCTGTCTTTAGAAGTATGGCCACTTGCTGCCATTTTATAACCCTCAGAGTCTGTCTGTCTTGTTCTAAGGGAAGTGGAGGGCCCACACCCAGTGTCTGTGGTAGCTCTAGTGGATGTGGCACATGTTGGAACTCAGGTTGTTTGGACTTTGGGAATGTTCTGTCTTGGCACAATTGGTCTCTGGGCAAGGAACTGGCCATACCTCAAGCACTGACAAAGTACATGGTATCCAGAAATGGATAAGCAGGACACAAGGAAAAAGACTGTCAAATCTCACTGTGGAATGTGCTCCCACAGCAGTTCTGGGTTATTCATGGTCCATAATTATTGAGCCAAGTTGTGTCCCTTCAGAATATATGTGTTGAAGTCCATTTGTCACCCAGGACTTCAGAGTGACTGTATCCAGAGGTCGATTCCTTAGAGAGGAGATATGGACTGAATGTTTGTATGTTCCCAAAGCTTTTAAGTTTAGATCTTAGCCACCAAAGTGACGATACCAGGATATAGTTCCCTTTGGAGGGTATTATGCCCTGAGAGCGGAACTCTCATGAGTCTTATGATCTCTTAAGAGTGAGCTTCCTGGACCCTTTGGATATGTGGAGACACGGGGAAATGGCTATCTTTGAACTAGAAAGGGGGCCCTGACCATACATTGAATCTGTTGGGACCTCGGCTGGCTCATCTTCAGAACATGAGAAATAAAACTACCTTATCTCTAGGATTTCTTCCAATCTTCAAGCAGATTAAGGTATGAAGTAGTAGATTAGTGTGGACCTAATCCCATATGACTGTGTCCTTATAAGAAAGCCCTACAGCATCTTCAGCTGTTGGGAGCTGCAGATCCCTGGCCCCTTGACTTTCTTTGCTTGCTTTAGACCCTTTGCCTACTGGAGTGAACTGAGCAAAACACCTGTGCCTGCAGCTGCTCTGAGCATGAGACCTTGCTTGCAGCTGCTCTGAGCCTGATGAATCTGTGGCTGAAAGATCTCGAGAGCAGTGCATGGCCAAGGATCCCTATATAAGCTGCTCCTGAGTAGAATAAAGTTTGGCGTTCTTGTATCAAGGATGACCCATGTCCATGTCTCTCTGCCTGTGTATGTGTATATTTTTAAGTCTCCAGCTTAGTTTCCAGCTCGCATACCATCATGTAGTGGCATGGGGCACTACAGGACATTCAGCTCTTTACATTCAGCTTTCTTCTAATTTTTTTTTGCGTCTAATCAAAAACTTCACTCTAACTCTATATAAGGTCTTGGGATTCCTGTTGATTGAGTCCCTGGAGGAGAGGGAGTCTATTTTTGTCAGTTGGTATTTTTCAGTGCCTGACATTTTGGTTCTCTTGTGAAAACTCAGAGGAGTTAGCACTGGATATCCTTGTGATTGTCTTCCTGAGGATATGACCATTCGTAAATTTGTTATGTCTATGGTGGTTTGAAAGAAAATGGTCCTCAAAGGGAGTGCCACTATTTGTAGGTGTGACCTTGGAGTAGGTGTAGTCTTGTTGGTGGAAGTGTGTCACTGTGGAGGCGGGCTTTGAGGTCTCGAGGTCTCATATATGCTCAAGACACACCCAGTGTCCAAAGCCACTTCCTGTTGCCTGTGAGTCAAGATGTAAGGACTCACAGTTTCTGCCCCAGTACCATGCTTGCCTGCATGCCACCATGTTATACCATGATGATAGTGGACTAAACCTCTGAAAATGCAAGCCACCCCAATTAAATGTTTTTCCTTCATTAGAGTTGCTGTGGTCACGGTGTTTCTTCACAGCAATAGAAATCCTAATTAAGACACCACCATCCAGAGTTTATCCAGTGAAATATCCAGTGAAATCCAGTATTATTCTATCTTCCAGGCAAACAAAATATATAGAATGAGCTTCAGGATTTATGAATTCATATGTCTATACTTGCAGTATAATATAGCAGTGTACAATATACCAGTATTGCAAATAGGACAAAGTATAGTTCCCACAAAGAGAAATAGAGTGAAATATGCCCATAATCCAACCCAAGGAGAAGAGAAGAGACTAGGACCCAGCATATGCTTGAGATGATTTCCTTCCCACAACTAATGCTAGCAATGGGCAGTTGACTACAGTGCATGCCAACAGCATTTATTTGCAAGTCTATTTCTGCAACTTAGCACATTACCTAAGCTTTAAACCACCCCCTAAAGAAAGCAAGGAAACACAGCACTTACTTGCTGGTTGACATTTCTATCCCCTCCCTGCTCCAGTATACACCAAGAGTCAGCCAAACCCCGCTCGACAGCGCGTCATTTGTCTTACTCAGGCGTCCCTGTCTGGGCTCGAGGCTATCATATTCTGATGAGAATGACATTTCTCTGGAATCTTTTTGTCTTCGAGTGTACTAAGTGGCAGCCCAGTGCACTGTGGAAACAAGGTGTGGTTAAATATGTTAATCTTGGCAGGAACTTGAGTGGGAGGTCGCTAAGCAGCTCTCAGCTTGCCCCTTTCCCCTTTTGCTCCTTCCCGACACAGCTCTCTCCACATCCCTTTGTCTGACTTCCCATCTATCTACAACCCTGAAATCAACAGCTCTGAGATAATGAGGACAAAATCCAAGTTTGAGAAGAGCACAAGATTTTCAGAGAACTTCAGAGAAGATGAACAAAAGTAACGGGTTAAGAATCACATCTCCAATGAGAAGTAGCCTCAACCAGCATCCACAACAGAGGGAAAAAGGAAGAGATGCAAAAGAGAATCCCGCTGTGACACCCAGAGGACTTGCGGATACTATTCTTCAGGACTGCTAACCTGGACACATGCCCTAGACCAGAATGAGCACTCATCTATTGCCAGTGGGATCCTACTCCTCACATGGATATTGTCCAGTGGAAGACTCAGGAAGCCAAGGAACTGTAGCAAGAAGAACTTCCATCCACTGAGCCCAAGCATCCCTTCCAAATACCTCTTTTCTGTAGGCATTGAGGTTTTAGAGTTGAAAGGGAAGTGTTTCATCTGCTCTGTGAGGAGGTGCTAGTTCTAGGGGTCTGAGATCCAACCCGGCTCTGGTTATCTCTGAATAAAGCTGGGCACCTTTGTTTTCTCCTGGTGCAGTGGCTGGAACCCTGGGTCTGTGCATGCCATTTCCTGCGGAACTATGCCCCCAGTCCAGTTGGCCAACTTTTAGTGCATGCTCCTATCCTCCAGCCTTCCTACTATTGCAAAACCAGGTCTCATGGACTCTGAGAAACTTACCTTAGTTATAAAAAGGACTATCTAATAAAGGGGTTTTTGTTTGTTGTTGCAAAAATACTTAGCAAACACATATAGAGTCTAGAGCTGTTGAAGGGTACATATTTTTGGAGTATGGGTTATAAATAAGGGTTACAGGCTATGTGCTGGAAAGGATGAGCAGTGAAGGAATGTCTTGCATTTATCCCAGGTAGACACAAAGCAAGAAGGAGAAAGAATGTCCCTGAGCATCATTTGTCCCCATGTAAACTATTTCCTGGAAAACAAGATCCCACGACTTAAAATCCTAATATTGCAAGCTCACAGTTGCCTTTCTTCTCTGCTGACTGAATTACACTCATGTGTCCTTAGTGAATCTGAGTCCCACTGCCAACAACTGTCAATGTTGTTTTAGGTAATTCTTTAGTTCCGTTGACCAAACTGTCAATGATTCTAGCTCCAACCATCCACATGCTGCCTGTTCTACTGACTATTTCACATGGCGTGAAGGCTGGCTATTTTGCGGAGTGTGATTCTGGGCCACCATTTATCCCATGTTAACTAAATGGCTAGAAGGTGGCTTGGCAGTTTCAGAGGAAATATGTTAGTGGGTATAAAATTGAGAAGTTTTAAGTTTAAGATTAAGCGTATCCCCAGAAATTCCAGAATATTTCTAAAAGTTTTGTGCTTTAAAAGAAAATACTGTTTTTATTATTAGTTATATGTAAGTATGTATATCTGCATGTGAGTATGTTCAGGTGAGTATAGATGCTCTTAGAGATCAGGAGCATGGGATCCCCTGGATCTGCTGTTACATCCATGAGTCATGTGGTGTGGGTGGTGGGAACTCAGGTCCTCTGCAGGAGCAGTAAATTCTCTTAACCTCTGAGGCATCGCTCCAGCCTCATATAAGCTTTATACTTTTTAATGAACCAAAGGCCTACAATTGTTGTCTTGCTCTGTTAATGTTCATTAAAGGGAGAATTAAAGTATAACATAAATAGTTATGGTTGTTCTCATTAAACTTGCATTTTCCTCATTCATTTCTCTATTTGAATATCTCTAATATAAAAAAATTATCTGGTAGCTGGACCAAGTCATTAGACTACAAAAGTCATAATAAAATTAGGAAATTATATTTTACTGTAAATGGCATTGTACAACTTCAAATAATGTTTTGAAATTATCCAAAAACGAAAACTAAGACTCCAGTGCCTGTGTGATATTATCCAGAGACAGTCCAAGCCAAGAATGAGATATGAATACAAGCAAATGTAAGTGAAAGTTCAAGGACGGGGTTATGCGTGCACTTGGTTTCTGTGCGTCCTCCTTTCCTCGATGTGAGGTCTGTTGTGAGCCCACACACAATGCCCTGCAACCCACCATAACCGCATAACTTTCTATTAAAGTGGAGGAGCAAATCAAATTTCAATTTCTTGGAATCTTATCAAAATTTCCTGAACCATAGTAAAAAAAAATCACACATTTCTCCCCACGGAGTGTTGTGGAGGCAGAGGCTTGGGTGCGCACACAGTTTCGCTTGCTCCTGACTGACAGCCACGGCTGAGGATGACACTGCTGTTGAATATGTAATGGACGCTGACACTGCTTTACAGAGGTGCCAAAGCCCGCCCTCAGCCCTGATGGCCTAGCGCATGGAACTTACAAAGCTGTGAAAGGCTCACACAAGCACTACACCCATCTCTGTGATTGTTGCCCGTTGTGATGAGCCTGTGTAGGTCAAGTAGATGGAAGCCCTTTGTGTTGAGCACCAAACCAATCTAGTTAAGGATGCTGACAGTAAGACACTGGGAGAGTAGTCAGGTGTCTACAAAAATGATTGACAAAGAAGTGGATAAGGTGGCTGATTACAGCTGTGAACAGGCTAAGGACTGTGGCAAAGAGCCTTGGGTTAAGGATGTCATTAAAGAGTAAATCGAGTGTAATATATGAACAAATTCTAAAAATTCAGCTTATTAAAAAAGGTAAAATCACATATTTAATGGTCAAGGTGATGGAGGCTGCCCCTACAAAGTGAAGTTTTGAAATTCTAGTGACAATGACTTAGTTAGGTGACACACTCTCTTATCTCAAGTCATAACCATAAATAAGCAAATGAACCTGGGAAGTTGTGAAGGAGGGGATCTTGTACTTATTGTTGTAGAATATCATTTTAAGGTGAGTTACTTTTGTTTATGCTGTGGAACATCTGCTTAACGATGTAAAGATGTGTTGCTTTTGTCTATGCTGCATTTGTTTAACTCTGTGAGGTTGTGATTCTTTGCCTGTCTAGAACACCTGGTGGTCTAATAAAGAACTGAATGGCCAATAGCAAGGCAGGAGTAAGGATAGGCAGGGTTGGCACACAGAGAGTATAAATAAAAGGTGAAACCAGGAAGAAAAGAAGCAAGAGAACAAGGAGAAGAAGACATCAGGGGCCAGGTCCCCAGGAACCCCCTCCCCAGCCAGCCATGGACTAAGAATGAAAGTAAGATATATAGAAGTAAGAAAAGGGAAAAGGCCAGAGGCGAAAGGTAGATAGGTTAATTTCAGTTAAGAAAAACTGGCTAGAAATCAGCCAAACTAAGAATAAGCTTCCATGTATGATTTATTTGGGAGCTGGGTGGTGGGAATCCAAAAAGTCTAAAGAGTAAAACATCACATAAGGGCTATGTGTCATATAAACACTGGCACTAAACTCTTAGACATAACCACAATTCCACCATCTCACAGTAGCCTTACACAGAAAACCTTTTCCGTGAGGCGGTCTGCTCAGCGATCATCTGCTTGGTTAGCTGCACCTGCCCTTGGTATTAGCCCTTATAACAGCCATGCATTATTGCCCTGTATCAACCTCTGTAGTCCCCACCTCTCTTTACAAGTTTGTCTCATCCTCCTTGACTGTGTTCATAATTTACTATGACCCACAGATTCCCATTCGAACAAATGTATTAATCTTTGGAGAATCTCTCGGCTGTTTGGGTCTATGTTGGAGCGGTTTGAACAAAAGAACCAGATTTTGAGCAGTGGATACCCGGGGACAATAAATCCTATCTTCCCAAGGCGGAACAGCTGCCCTGCAGCTGCTGTGTGCTTCAGAGCTGAAGACAGATGTATGCAGATTTCCCACTGCATCTTGGAAAATATGAGACATTGATTTACATAACTGCCAGAGAATTGTATCTGTCTCCGGAGCTTTAGCTTGTTAGTAAAGCCTTAGGCTTAGACAACAGATGTGGGATTCTTAGCACCAAGGGGTCACGGTCAGGAATCTATGTCAGTGATAAGTCTCACAGTTCCCTTTGCGTCTTGAAAATCCAACTATAGCAATGTGAATCTCTTCAGGGTGACAATATATACCTCTTATTCTTGCCTGAACTCATAGGCAAAACACAAGTTAAAAGACCATGGTCAGTTTATATTTCCTCTGGTTTGTCGGCCTCAGATGTGAATTGGGTGTTTTTCACAGACCCTGAATTCTTCATATGTGATCATTGCCTTTTATTACCATGTTGGTTATCAAATGTCACATCCCTCCTATGTGAGAATTCCTCCTTATACGTATGTAGTATGAGCAGAATACTCAAGCCTACCTTCTGTCATGGAGCATGGTGACTTCTTATTACCAGCAATGATGGAATGGGTGTGTTATTTAGAGGCAGTCAACAAAGGCGCATATTAGTCCTGACAGCCTCACAGGGATATGCAGGTCTCACTCCACTGATATGACATCACATCCTGACCGCTCCTGTGCAAAAATAATCAGCTTCTTGTGTGGGACTCTTTAAGCCATTTCTGTAGTATGTTTTTAAGTCTGAGGTTTAGCTCCCCATCCATTCTGGGATTTCTAAAACTTCCCAGGCAAGTCTTTTCTGCTGAAGACATCCTGTGAGGGTTTCAGTTGTTTATCTCTCAATCCCTAAATAATGCACATGGCTTTGGTCGACATATGTTGGCCAGCAGTGATGGTGGCAATGCAAACAGAAAAGAAAAAATAGGAAGAAGAAACAGAAAATGTGAAAAAAAAGATTAAAACAATAGAAACTTAAAAACACAAGGGTTTTATGAAACCAGACAGTGTAATAACCATTAATATAGCATTTGCATTGTTTTAGAGATCATGAATAATCTAGGTATGGTTTAAAATGTATGGGCAATAGTTACAAGTAATATTAAAATACTGTGCATTGTATATAAAGCATTTGACTACCTGGGAGACAGCTGTACTTGTTTTAGAGATCATGAATAACCTAGGTATGGTTTAAAATGTATGGGCAATAGTTACAAGTGATATTAAAATACTGTGCATTGTATATAAAGCATTTGACTATCTGGGAGACAGCTGTACGAAAGAGCAACATTTCATTGTGCTATATGCAGAACCCATCAAACATTATGAATCATGAAGACACTCATCTAGCCGTCAACAGATCTATGTTTTAGTGCTGGTGCTGCTACTGGATAGCTGTATTATCTTCGGCATGCTAATTCTCCTGTTTATGCCATTGTTTGTTCAGACCAATAAGGTGGCAGAATTCAATTAAGTGGGCTGCAGCTTTTCCTAAAATTCCTGAGTGCCCTGACTGCTTATAAAACACATGCCCTCTCAGCCAATACACTTTTCCACTAAGTGCATAAAAATCACCTGATTTTTGCATCAAAGTCCATCCTCAACGGGGCCAGCCAAGAAGGCTGCCTTGGAAGGTGGGTATTGACTGTGTTTGTGGAAAAGTAGGCAGACAAATGAGGTGAATGGCGGTGAGAGACGAGAGCACTGTGTCTGTCACACCAGCAGACAGGAACCAAGGGGACATGGTTGGAGATACTCCAGGGTTACCATCCAAGAGCCGTTCCTTTATTGCTTAGTTTAAGGCTGGGAATAAAGAAATGCATCTGGGACGCCAGCCCCAGATCTGCTCCCCTTGTGGTTCGGGTGGAGTGTCTAGCATCAGCATTACTCATGTGGAAACATTCCACTCCTTAATACTTGCAAAGGCCTGGAACAGACTGTGGCAAACCATGAAAGCAGGCAAGATGAAGCTGTGTCGCTATTGGCAGAATCAGATGATTAATTCTGAAGGCAGACTCAAAGTTTCATCTGGATTTTTCATAAACTTAGCTTTATTTCTTCAGGATGTTTGTCTTTGTTTCTCTCCAGAGTGCTATCCTTAGTTTTTCAGATACACCTTTGGGAAATAAAATGGATACAGACATACTTGCAAATTGCATTAGGCTCCCAAATGCAAAAGAACATCAACACCCTGTAATACTTAAAACTGATTTTGACAAACAGAAATTTCTCACTGTCAATTAAAATAAACAGGAAGAGGTTGTTTTAGTCTATAAATGAAGCACAAATTTTCTTTTTCTTTTTGGTTCATTGATTCAAATTACATTTGCTGAATCATTTGCGTGAGCATAGCAAAACTTGCATTGCCTTGACATTGTCTTCCTAATAAATTCTAATTAACAATGGCCAGTATTGACAGTGGTTCTTAGGAATGATGCTCTAGAGACTGTCAAGATGTCCCTCTAAATTTTCCTAGCAATTCTATAAGCTATATACTTTATTTTATTAATGAGGAAACTGAGGCTTCCAAAGGTTAAGGTAATCAGTCTAGAACATTGAGAAACTGGTACTCAAACTCAGGTACATCTAAAGCTAAAATCAATTCACATCTGTCCGTAAGCTCATTTATTCATTAGCAAATACTAGATTTATCATATCCAACATTATGTTAGGCATTAAAAATACAGCAGTAAAGTCAGTGTGATATCTAATGACTATAGCAATAATGTGGTAGACACAGGGGGACCAGGAGTTCAAGGACAGCTTAAGTTATATAACCAGTTTGGAACCAGGGTGGGCTATATGTGACTCTGTCTCAAAAAAAAAGTACAGTAATGAGAAAAAGTATTCATTATGGCATATACATGAAGGTAAGGAAAAAATAGCAAAAGAATACAATAAATACATACAAATTTTGATTTGGAAATCTTAAAAAAAAGAGTTTAGTACCCTGAAAGCATTCAAGAGAGAAATCAGTTAAGGGTACAAATTAGCTGCTGCCTATAGTGACAATTTAATTCTGAAGGCAACGGCTGAGCACAATGAAGTTCACTACCAGCTTAGAGTACATGTCTGTAGGGTCAGCAGACAGTCATCTCCAGAGAGTTCCCCTGGAACTGAGGCTGGCAGAAGCTCTGCCCTCACAGCTCCACCATGAGGAACATGTAGCTTCTGAAGTCAGTGTTTGAAGAAAGGAACAGTCAGATGGTCTCCCTAGATGTGGTTGAAGGTCAAGCATAGAAGTGGCTTGCCTCTTATGTCTACTGGCCAGAACCCAGTCATGTGGCCCCAGTGTAACTGTAGAGGAGGTTGGGAGGGATGAAGGAAGCACATTATTGACTGAATACAGAACTTTGTTTCTGTGGAGAGAGACTTTGGAAGGATTCCAGGAAGAAGGAGTGACTGGCCATATTGAGAAATTACTCAGCTTCTGCCAGAAATATTTTAGGGGTATTAAAATGGGGGAAAGATTTCCCTCACCTTCATTGTATATATTTTACCTTAGACAGTCTTTAATTAATCGGTTCATTATTAATCTATGAGCTTACTTTCTATTTTCAATTTATTCTCTTGATGCGAAGTTATGAAATGTTTCTGATGTGTCGGTTGTAGAACAAGACTCTATATCATGATAACCATGGTGTTTCTATTCCTATCAACATCTCAGCTGAAAAGACAGTTATGTGGAGAACATGCAGGGGCATCATGCTGAAGACAGTGTTGAGACATCTCAAGTTACAAACACAGCACCCATATGTCACACACAGAAGACAGCTGAGTGGGTTTTGGGCTGGCTAGATTAGTGGTTAATAGAGGCCAAGAGGAAAAGCATCTTCCATCATTTTGTTCTGGAATCCTATAGGCTTCTGTAGTGTCCCACTTTACAGGCAAACACGATAGTATTTGTGGAGAAAGAGACAGGAAAAGCACATTTCTTTCTCTATGTCCAATTTTAGGCATGGAGTATCTCAGACCACAGCATATCACACACATCATGACTTACCTCTGAAAGACAGAAGAACAAGAGTGAGATTTGTTTTCACATGGAAGTGAGAGAATAATAGTTGCCAGGCCAAAAATAAATTTCATCTATCATATAAATGATGCTAAGTGGTAAATGAACAGCTTGGAAATATATTTTAACACTAGGAAAATACATTGGAAAATGTGAAGAAACATGATTGAATGAGAAGCTTTTAGGCCAAGGAGACAATGGCCAAGATCAAGAGATAGGAATGTATTAGGATTGATGGAGCATAGAAGAAACAGCCAAACTGGAGGGGAAATGTATTTCCAACCCTAAGGATGTGTGAGCTTGTACAGCTAAGCCATCTCCCAAGTCCCAGTAGCACAGACACTGAAAGCAATAAACAAATGGGACCTCCTGAAATTGAGAAGGTTCTGTAAAGCAAATGATACAGTCAATAAGATAAAAGGCAGCCTACTGAATGGGAAAAGATCTTCACCAATCCCACATCACACAGAAGACTGATCTCCAAAGCATATAAAGACCTCAAGAAATTATATATCAAAATTCCAAATAATCCAATTAAAAAATGGGATACAGGACTAAATAGAGAATTCTCAACAGAAAAATCTCAAATGGCCAAAAGACACTTAAGGAAATGTTCAACATCCTTAGCCATCAGGGAAATGCAAATCAAAACGACTCTCAGATATTATCTTACACCAGTCAGAATAGCTAAGCTCAAAAACACTAATGAAAGCTTATGCTAGAGAGGATCTGGAGTAAGGGGAACACTCCTCCATTGCTGGTGGGAATGCAAACTTGTACAACCACTCTGGAAATCAGTATGATGGTTTTTCAGAAAACTGGGAATCAATTTACCTCAGGACCCAGCAATACCACTCGTGGGCATATACCCAAAAGATGCTCAATCATACTACAAGGACATTTGTTCAACTATGTTCATAGCAGCATTATTTGTAGTAGCCAGAACCTGGGAACAACCTAGATGCCCCTCAACCAAAGAATGGATAAAGAAAATATGGCACATTTACACATTAGAGTACTACTCAGTGGTAAAAAAAACAATGACATCTTGAAATTTAAATGCAAATGGATGGAACTAGAAAAAAATATTCTGAGTGAGGTAACCCAAACCCAGAAAGATAAACATGGTCTGTACTCACTCATAAGGGGATACTATTGTAAAGCAAAGGATATTGAGCCTATAGTTCATGATCCTAGAGAAGCTAAGTAACAAGGTGAACCCTAAGAAAAACATATATAGATCCACTTGGAAAGGGGAAATAGACAAGATTGCATGACAAAATTGGGAGCATGGGGGTGGGGGAGAAGGGAGGGTAGAAAGGAAAGAAGAGGGGAGAAGGGGAGGGGTGAGGAGAACTTGAGGGAACAGGATAGTTGAGATGGAGGAAGGACAGAGATGAGAGCAAGGAAAGAGATATCTTAATTGAGGGAGCCATTATAGGGCTAGCAAGAAACCTGGCACTAGAGAAATTCCCAGGAATCCACAAGTGCCTGAACTAGTCTTGCCCTGTAGTCAGATTGATGACTATCTTAAATGTCACCATAGAACCTTCATCCAACAACTGATGGAAACAGCTGCAGAGACCCACATCGGAGCACTGGACTGAGCACCCAAAGTCCAGTTGAAGAGTGGGAAGAGTGAGAATATGAGCAAAGGTCAAGATCATGACAGGTACACCCACTGAAACAGTTTACCTGAGCTAATGGGAGCTTTCCAACTCCAGCCGGACAGGGAAGGAACCAGCATAGAACCAAACTAGTCCCTCTGAATGTGGGTGAGAGCTGTATGGCGAGGGGCCACTGGATTTATCCCTACTGCATGCGTTGGCGTTTTAGGAACCTATTCTCTTTGGATGGATACCTCGCTCAGTCTAGATATAGTAGGGAGGGCTGTGGACCTTCCCCAAAGCCTTACCCTCTCTGAGGCTTGGATTGGGGGTGGGGTGCAGGGGTAGGTGAAGGGTATGGGAGGAGGGGAGGGAGTGGGAACTGGGATTGGAATGTAAAATGAAAAAAAAATAGTTTGTTTTCTTTTTTTAAAAAATACTTGAAATTATTAAAACATGTGAATTTTGAGTCCAACTGGCCAGCTATAGTGCCAAGCTGTTTAGTCACACACCAATCTAGATGTTTTTATGAAGGTATTTTTTTTTCAATGTGACTGATGTAAATTATTAGCCTTTGGATAAATTACAATTCTGTGGTGATATGAATGAGAATGGCTTCCATAGGCTCATAAAACATGAGCAGAATACTTGGTCCCCAGTTGGTGGAACTGGGAATCGTTTGGGAACGATTAGGTGGTCTTGTTCAAGGAGGTGTGCCACTAGGGATGGGCTTTGAGGTTCTAAAACACTTGTGTTGTTCCTAGTGTGCTTTCTGCCTCCTGCTTGTAGATCAAGGTGTGAACTCTCATTGGCTGCTCTCGCATCTACTATCACACATTTGTTCTGCCACCATAAACTCCAACATAAATAATCATAAGCCCAGATAAACTTCCTCTTGTAAGTTGCTGTGGTCACAGTGGTTTACCATAAGATTAGAAAAGAAACTAAGTTACCTTCATAATGTAGTAAGCCTACATGATGGTTTGTTTTGAAACTCCATTTTTTACGACCTAGAATCACCTAGAAAAAGAAATGGGGACTTGCCTAGATCGGATTGGCCTATAGGTCTGTGGGAGATTGTTTTGACTGTAGATTGATGTAGAAGGACCCAGACCATTGTGGGAGGCATCATATCTTGTTTTGCAGCCCTGGTCTATAAAGGATTGATATGGACTGGCTGTATAGCAGCTTGCTTGCAGCAGGGGAGCATCTGTTTGTCTTTCCTCTTGACTTCGGAGGTTCCATCATGATGTTTTATCATGGGAACAAATGGAAGTAGGGCAGCTTCATTTAATCAGTTTTAAGCCTCAGGAAAAAGGCAGAGGTCCCCAATCAGCAAGCAGTTCAGCCTGAAGATGGCAATGAACTTAAAACTACAACACCAATTCATGCTTTCCAGCCTGCTAGCTTGTCCAAAGACCATCAGACTGACAGACTTCTTAATCACGTTAGGCCTGTGGTCATTAGCATTGTTAACTTAATGAACTCCATAATCAACTAACACCTCTCAGCAGGTCCATGAGGTCATTTCCAGAAAGAATTGACTGGGAGAGGACTCTTCTCCATAGCTGGTGTCACTCTCCAGTGAGCAGGACAGATACACAGAGGTCTGAAGAAGCAATGTTGCTTGCCTGTCTGACTCTGGTTCTTGTTGGTTCAGTCCCTGTTGCTACTGCTGTTGCCATCCTCCACTGATATTAGACTCCAGCTTCTCAGCCTTTTAACGTGGACTGAAGAACAGAGACTCCCCAGGAATCTTTTTTTCCCCATATTCTTTTATTTTTTTCCCTTCAAAAAAAAAAAAGAATTTACATTTCCTCCCCTTCTCCCAGTCCCCTCCCGCTCCCCCCCTCCTGCTGCTTCCTTAACTCTCTAAATGTGGCTGCCAATGAGGGCAGAATGAGAAGCCATCAACAATGACACTAAGATCTATCTCCTCTGCATGTATTATCTTTTTGGGAACCTAGTCAATTCCTACGCACACCTTCCTAGGACGGGATGGAGGGGGGAGGGCCTTGGACTTCCCACAGGGCTGGGCACCATGTCCCCAGGAATCTTCTCAGCTACTGGTTGAGATTGCTGGATGCATTGTGGACTGAACAACTACAAGGTTTTCAGACTTTTGAGTGTGTATGTGCCAATTCAAATCAACCTAGTGAATCCCCGTGTGTGTGTGAGTGTGTGTGTGTGTGTGTGTTTGCCCATGCTCATCTATGTAAGTACATATAAACATATGTGTATGTGCATAACGAAGCCAGAGGTCAAATTCTGGAGTCTACCACAATCACTTTCCACCTTGTTTTTCTGAGATATCACTGGCCATGGTTCATTGCTTTGGCTAAGCTAGGTGACCAAGGATCCCTAGGGATCCACTTTTGTCTCCTCAGTGCTTGGATTATAAGCAAGCACCACCACACTTGGGATTTTTTTTATTTTACATAGATTGGGGTCCTGAACTCAGATCCTCATGCTTTATGGCAAGCACTGAGCCATCTCTCTAACTCATGAAACCATTTTTACAATAAACACACACCCACACGCACACACCCACATGCACACATTTGTTTTCTAGTAGTTCTGTCCCTCTATAGAACCCCACCCAAATCCTCAAAATTAGTCAATCTGTCTCTTTCTGTCTCTTCCTTCAAGTGGCACCTTTGACTTGCTGACAAACATGCTTCCATGTTCCTCTCCTGCTTTTTTCCTATAGTAGCAAACAGAGACAGCCTGTGTGAAAGTCTTTTAGCAAGCAGGGATTGTCTTTTCTGCAGATGTAAATATCTCCTATCTAGAGACAATGTCAGCTCTTTGATCCCATTCGTTCTTTAAATTTTTCTCTAAATAAAACTTCCCAGAAAAGATCTGGAGAGGGCTTAAATGTTTAAATATAAGTGACCAACATAGTTAACTTAGCTCTTTTGGGAGATGCTTTTAATTTTACTTGTAGTTTAACACATCTATCTTTTAAACAAAGGGATAAAGCCTTGATTGTGGAATCTCTGAATTCACCCAAGTGTGTATAAGGAGTATTTATTTTTACTCAAAAGGACTAGGGAAATGTGGGTTACTCATCAAGTGTTTCTGAAAATTGGCCAGATGGTCTCCTTCATTAGCTACTCTTTAAGTTGGCCCTGAAATAAAGAGACCTTGAATCCAGCATAACTCCCGACTGTCTACCGCCAGACCATAACTGATCTCTTTGGACCCAAGCCATGTTGAGGCATAGCAGGGGAGGCCACAGGGCACCTACACACCTCACAACAGCCTCCTTTGTAAGGCTAAACAAATATTTGCCTCCAACATGTAAAACTGAGCTCTGGGAGTAGGTTTTTATGCATATGTTTCTATGCACCTACATCTTTGCTGCTTTTTCTACAAGCTGTACCAACATCCTGGGCTGGGGCTGGAGGAAAGGCAGGCAGGATGTAGGGGGGCAGTCCGGGATATTTTGGGAGCCCAATGTCCTCATATATCCTCTGAGAGCTTTCAGACTCCATCATCTACAGGGAGGTGGAAGATTCCAGATGTTGTTGATTCTTAACCCATAGGCAAGGCAAGCATCATAGTTATGTCTTTGCCTTTGAACACCAGATAGAAGAGACATCCTGAAAGATGTATGGATGATAATCACAAGTAACATTTAACAATAAGCTAAGGTTTAAGCAATTTAATGGGAAATTCGAGTGCAAAGGAGAAAGAACCTGAGTTGAAATACCAGGGACTTGTCGAATCAGATTTGCCACCCATCATCCTTGAACTTGTACAATTGGCTAAACCATCAAAGTACCATCTCCTCAGGAATAATATAGTAGTCTTCATGGTTTTTCCCACTGTTATTGAAAATAGATTTTCTCATATATCCTGATTATGGTTTCCTTTCTTCCTACTCCTCCCAGTTCCTCCCCACCTCCTCTCCCATCTAGACTTACCCCATTTCTCTCTCTCATTAGAAAACAAACAGGCTATAATAATAAAATAAAACATAGTAAGATAAAAAAATAACATGTTAGGACAGGACAAAGCAAACAAACAGACATAAAGAGCCGGATAAAAGGCACAAGAAATGGATAGACAGAAACCCACTCATTTGCACACTCAGGATTCCCATAAAAACATGAAATTGGAAGCCGTAATATATATGCAAAGATCCTGCAGGGTAAAAAGAGGGTAAAAATAAATAAATAAAAACAAATGCCCTGACAAGACATTATGAGATAAGGAACCTCCAAAGGTATTGTTGAGTTCATTTCCCATTGGCCATCTACTTCTGGGCATACAGCCTCCATTGAGACTTCTGTGAGAAAACTAATGTGTTTTGAAGAGGTTATCCACTGGAGATAGCTTCTGAGTTAGGAAGGTTTATATCTAAACATTTAATCCCTCTCCGGATCTTTTCTGGGAAGTTTTACTTAGAGAAAAATTTAAAGAACGAATGGGATCAAAGAGTTGACATTGTCTCTAGATAGGAGATATTTACATCTGCAGAAAAGACAATCCCTGCTTGCTAAAAGACTTTCACACAGGCTGTCTCTGTTTGCTACTATGGGACAAAAGCTGGAGAGGAACATGGAAGCATGTTTGTCAGCAAGTCAAAGGTGCCACTGCCTTGGTTGAATTACGTGGCTCGGGGAGTGACCCGCATCTGGCACATGCAGGAAGCTCAGCATCAGAATCCACGTAATGGATCTGTCTCTATGACCAAAATGAGTGAATGAGAAATGGATATACAAAGACCAGCTCATAAGAAGAAAAGCACAATTCCCTGTTGGTTACAAAAGTCACACTATTTGATGAACAACGGGTTCTCTGTAGGCAATAGACAAGAAGCCAAATTCCAGAAAAGGTAATCCCTGCTTGCTAAAATACTTTTATACTCCTTCCTTTCTTCCTTCCTTCCTTCCTTCTTTCCTTTCTTCTTCTTCCTCCTCCTCCTTCTTGTTCTTCTTCTTCCGTCTCTCCTTTTACCCTCTTCCCTCCCTTTCTACCTTACTTTCTTTTCTTTCTTTCTTTTTGTGAGACAGGATCTTAGTAAATAGTCCTGGCTGTCCTAGAACTCACTCTGTAGACCACACTGACTTCGAACTCACAGAGATCCACTTTCCTCTCCCTTCTGAATGCTGGGATTAATGGAGTGTGCACGGTGCCCAGTGAAGCCCAAGGTCATTCAGGTCCTGGATTTAGGTACAACATCTTTTCAGGAGTCTGCAGGTTTTTTTTTTTACAGTAATTGCTAATTGACACATAGTAATTGTATATACTTAGGAATGGATAATAAAATGTAATACATGCACACTGTATAAATATCCAGTCTGGATAATAGATGTATCACCTCAAACATTTATAATTTCTTTATGCTAGAAACATTAGAATATTTTCTAGTGCTATTCTAGATTAATAGATGATTAATTTTGTCAGCCATAGCTAGACTGCTGTGCTACACATCAGAGAACTATTGTTCTGTCTGGAGCCTTATTTTTTTCCTCAACTTTCCACACATGCCATCATTATTCACTTGAAGATTGCCACAGAGAAAGAATCATCATGCCACATTCTGAAATTATAAGTCAAGAGATCTGAAGAGACGGATGGCCTGTCCTGTGCCTCTTTCTCCATTCTGGGTGGTTTGGTGGCAATCACAGGTGTCACTTGGCATTTAAAGCATTGCCCTGATCCTCACCTTCACTGTCACATGGCACTCTGCGCATGTGCATATCTGTCCCTGCATCCGAATTTCTTCTTTTTAATTTGAACATTATCATATTTGATTAAGGCCCACTCCAATGATCTTATTGAGACCATCTATGAAAATAAATTCGTACTCAAAGTATAGGGGATTTTAAAGACCCTTTTATCTTTTGGATATAAACAATTGACCCCTGACACTGTGGGGCTCTGGAAGGTACAGGATTCGTAGTCTATGTCTACCTCCCTGTTCTGCTTTGTAAGAAAGCAGAGGGTACAGAATAGGAGTGGTGTAGGAGGGTCTTCTATTTGTGTATTGCCCCGCTCATTACAACATAGGAGACTGATGGGTCTCTTCCCAATCACCCCATCCCGCTGTGTGACACCAAACAAGCCACTTTACCTCTGTGAGCATCTAATTTTTGCTCTGCAAAGTGGAGAAGTTTCTAAAGAAACATTTGGCTGGCATATGGTATCAACAAATCATGATATTGTTACCTATTCTCCTTAAGTTCAGGAGAACATGGATCAATGACTCCCAGCTCTCACTTATCCTGGGGGAAAATGGCTAGAAGCTCCTAGTTGTTCCGGTGTCCTGGAGGTTCTGACTGGAAGGACTGAAGCAGGACTGAGGCGCTGGTATTTTTAGAAGTCCCTGGGTTTATTTTAATGTGCAGCTAGGAATGAGAACCACCAGGATGGACGGCAGGAATGAAACCCTAATGAGGGGTTTGCTGTGCCGAGAAGGCAAGAGAAGAGGATTTGTTGTAATGGAGAGGAGAGCACACGCCTGAAGGAGAAAGCCCGAGGCAGCTTTTGGAGCGCCAGTGAATCAGGTGACAAGTTTTCACAGCTGTTTCTTGCTTTGTCATTTTTTTTTCCCAGGCCTCTCTGAGGTTGGAGCATCCCACTGAGACACTGTCCTTCTCACCCACAGTTGAGTCTTCACCACTGATGTGTACTCACACAGGCTGTGACCCTGCCGTTTTGCCATCCAGGCCTGGGAGGGGGGTTCCCTGAGAGAATCCAAGCTGGAATGCTGTCTGATGTGTTGCTTACATTTGAACAATGCTTGCGTGTGCTCAAAGAAGACAGAAGACATCCGAGACGCAGCTAGCATACTGGTGAACTGGGATATCTCTGCCCAGAAGATGAGAGCTGTCATGACACCCAACCCCCTCTTGTGATCTAGGGAGCTTTACTTTATGGGGAAACTCTATCATTGGCCCCCATTACTTTCCACGGATCCATGTGTGTTCTGGGAGATAGTTGGCCAGGCAATGAGTGGCAGGATTGGCCAAGGTAGCATTTGCCAGTTTGGGCAGTTCAGAGGCAGCATCTATTTCTCAAGTCCCTTTGCTGAAACAGGGCAGCTGTGGCAGCTCCTTCCTCGCTTTCTCTGGCTGCTCAGTAAGTAACCCTGGTTTCTCTGTAGGAAACTGTCTTGACTGTCCTCTATAGCTGCCCTCAAGCACCCAGACCAGACAAGCATCCCCTTTAAGAGTTCAGGATGGCAGCAAGCCTCAAGGGGGGTGGGCCAACAACCTTCTGATCAGTGAGTAATAGATGGAATGATCTGTAAAAAGAAGCAATTTTTAGCTGGGCAGTGGTGGCACATCCCTTCTATCCCAGCACTCAGGAGGCAGAGGCAGGCAGACCTCTGTGAGTTCGAGGCCAGCATGGTCTACAGAGCAAGTTCCAGCACAGTCAGGACTACACAGAGAAACCCTGTCTTGAACAAAACAGAAAACAAAAATGAAAAAAAAAATCAATTCTTAAAGGCCACACTATCAGCTCTCTAAATTTGTTATCACTAAAGAGGTTAGGCATGTAAATTTGTTCTTTGGCTTAATCAGTACAAGCACAGGCACTTTAAGAAATGGTAATTCTCTCGATTTTGAGCCCTTAGAATCGTATGTTTAGTTGGGTGCTTTCCACCTTTCTTTGGTACTGCTCAGCAGCATTCCATAGGTACAGAGAAGCCAGAGAAGGATGTCTTTCTAACAAGGAAGCAGGTTGTGTTTCCACCTAGCAAGAACTTAGACCATCTGGTGTTTTAGGTTGGCTTTTAGAGATGCAAAGGAGAAGAAAGTAATGTTTAGCATGGGGGAAACATCTCAGCCAAAGTCAGCCTTTGCCCCTGGATTCTGATCAGTCTTTCCCAGTCCGCAGACTGCTGGCTACTACTGGTATCTGGGAGGGAGGATGCTTGGTTTGCAGTGGCCCAAAGTGGGAACAAGCAAACTGTACTGCTCAGAGCGAGACCTCTCTCCGTTGACCTGAACCGGTTCCTGCTGTAATTGCAGGAACTGATACAGTTGAGCTGGATTCCCTGGCAAGCTCAGGGGGAGGTTTTTCCAAAAGTTGTTTTAGACCACAAACGCGCAGCCTTTCCATGTCTAATCATGAAAGCGAACCACTGGATACACAGTCTCTGTTTCCAGATGGTTGTGTACATTTTCTTCACTCTTACACAAAACAACATGCCAAGGTGTGACATTTATGAACCCCACCAACTGGACGCCGCGCGCACACACTGTCCTGCCTGTGGTGCAGGAATGTGATGAATGGGGGCTGTTCTGTCTGGTGGGGGGGAAGGACCGCCGTCACTCTGGCATGACTGCAGCCTTATTTATTACACACCGAAAGTATAAAACCGCCCAGCCGGCTGCAGCTCTCATCTCCAGACCTGGCATTTGCCTGAGGCGACCACGGCACCTACAGCCCCCATCAGCTGCCCAGGAAGACTCCGTGTCTCTGTTGTGAGCCATGCTCAGGAGGCAGATCGTCTGGTGGCACCTGCTGGCTTTGCTTTTCCTCCCATTTTGCCTGTGTCAAGATGAATACATGGAGGTGAGCGGAAGAGCTAATAAAGCGGTGGCCAGGATAGTGCAGAGCCACCAGCAGACTGGCCGTAGCGGCTCCAGGAGGGAGAAAGTGAGAGAGCGGAGCCATCCTAAAACTGGGACTGTGGATAATAACACTTCTACAGACCTAAAACCCCTGAGACCAGATGAGCTTCCGCACCCTGAGGTAGAGGACCTAGCCCAGATCAACCCATTCTGGGGCCAGGTACTCTGAATTCTCTTCTAAGGATTTCTTTGCAGACGTAAATGACTATTGTTGCTGTTGTTTTAACTCTGATTCTTAGGGTCAGCGCTTGTGAGCAGTTTGCTGAGCTGCTTGTGGGTGTCTCTGGGGTGTTCTGGGATCCAACAGGGACTCCTAGTCGCTGGCATGATGTGCTGGGTGAGAACAGGGAGCAGGAGGAGTCAGCTTCCTTTTGTGTTGGGACCTTATTATTATTGTTATTTTTATTGCTCTGTTGATGCAGAAAGAAGGGCTGACCCATGTGGATAGATGCATTGCTGTAGATAATTATTTTGCTGATCCCAAAAGAATTGGATTCTTTTTAATCCTCCCCAGCAGGGAGAAGCTGCCCTTTGCCTCTGCCAAAAACCAGTTAAGATTGCTTTACTTTGATTTGGGGATTTTCTGTAATGTTTCCCCTCTAGTTTTGTTTATTTGTTTTGTAGCAGTCTAGGTTGCTAAGCCTTCTCATTTAAACATTTTTTTTTAAAAAAAAACAGATTAAGAAACAAACAACAAAAAAGATTACGTGTTTAAATTACAAGGTATTGAATTACTCAGTCACCTAATGACAGAACTTGATTTTTTGGGACAAAAGCCCAGCATCTGAGGACATTTCTTTAAGTCTTTTAGGTAACATAGGACTGAGTAAAGGTTTCTGATGTAGTAAATTGCAAACTTCAATTTAATCAAAAGCAGCAAAAACAGGAAGAAACTTATTTGTACTTAGAACATAACATGCAAAATGCTAAAGTTAGATGGAGTGGAGAGAAGGGCCCTTTGGACTACACAGTCTTTGAAGCAGCACATATGAGCACAAGAACCATGGGCTGGATGCTGTGTACAGACCCTGGGGCTTCTTTTCACACGGCTGCAATCCAACCCCCACCCCAGACTTGCTTGATTATCCAACTCTGTGGTCAGACTAGGATCCCACACAGACTCAGCAGCTGAACCGGAATAAGCCTGAGACATGGAACTGGACCACTGGTTTTGTCAGGGGTGCGTGTGTGCGTGTGTGTGTGTGTGTGTGTACAGAATGACTCTCTCAGAGACCGTCTTCTGTTGAAAGACGTTGGCTTCAATGGTCTTCATCTAACTTTTTCATCATCATCTCATTTGTGTCCACTCCCTGATCTGGCTTTCCATCTTGATGGATAGTGTCTTTCCTAGGTGGCCGATGGGCTGCTACCGGTTGTCTTCGGTTATTTCCTGGTAACCAACACCAACTATAGTTTTGCTCCACTCCACATTCTAGTTTTCTAGGCCTGGATTCCTGAAGCATCCTCAGATAAAGACCCTGGGGAGCTTGCCAGAAGATTCAGAGCCAGTAACATCCCGGAAGTTTTCGGTACCATTTCTCTACAAGTGGGTACCGAATTTAGGATCATGTGAAGCTCTTCCCTCTATCCCTACTTCCCCCATCCTCTTCTTTATGCTATTCTCCTTTCCCCATCAATTCCTTCTCAAGCATTTCCCAGCTTTGACTTCTTCCATGCTACAGGATGGGGACTGAGACCATAAACACACCCAAGCCTCTATCACCAACCACTCTGAAGTGCTCTATTAGGAACAAAACAAAAAAGTATTTATTTGTTCGTTCATTCATTCATTCATGCATTCACTCACTCATTTTCAATCTTCTTATTTTTTTGAATTTTTATTAAGTTTTAATATTAGCTATAAGGCAATGGGTTTCATTACTCATATTCAATCAGTCTTTTTCGTTAATTTATCAACTATGTTTGATTAAATTCTGTGTGGTAAACAAGGTCAATGCACAAAGAAAACTTGGGAAAAATGAATAGTGTTGGTCACTGGGCCTTAAAAAATAGTAAAGAGAAGAGACCAAAAGATGGCTGTTCATAGCAGAGTTTTAAAGAGTACTAGACAGAGACCTGTCTAGTCACTATCCACAGCCTCTTAAGTTTGTCATCCTCCTTCCCAAATTGGACAGTTTTACACTGGAAGCGTGCAGTTGAGCAGCAGAAGGGTGTCGTCTGTAAGACAAGCTCCACCCATTTCGCAGAACCGAGTTCTACTCTCAGTGACTGTAGAAAAAGAAACCACAATTCTTTTCTTGGAGAAACAAGATGGTAGGGA
>PVIU01014086.1:0-53381 GCA_004026605.1 Ondatra zibethicus | reverse complement strand
CCTACTTAACAGGTAAAATGACAGAAAGAGGAAAAACTGCTTGCAATAGAAGGTTAATGGCAGAACTGACAATAGTAAAGAACAGTTTAATATATTTTGTAAGAAACTTAAAAGTACATACCAGCTTAAAACATGAGACTTATGGTTTTTGTAGTCTGAAATGAGAGGTAATGAACAATTATAACATTAAGCATAGGTGAGAAGATAGAGATAGAGAGAGACAGAGAGAGACAGAGAGATAGAGGGATAGAGAGACAGAAGGGGGGAGAGGGAAGAGAGGCAGATGCTGCTCCCGTGAGAGTGGAAGAGGAAGAGAGAGGAGAATTGGGGTCAGAGGCTGGAAGCTGGGAGTGGGCGTGGCCAATAAGAGGCCAAATACTACACCAAGTATCCTATAAGTGGATACAACTCTAACAAAAACAGTGGATCTTAAATGCACAATATTAAGGCTCCCTCTGTCTCTCTTTCTCTCTGTGTCTCTGTATCTCTATCTGCTCTCTCTCTCTCTCCCCCCCAACTCTTTCCTCTCTCTCTCTTCCTCTTCTTTCCCCTTCCCTTTCCCCTCCATAATTCACTAAATAAACTCTATACCCCCCAAAGTACAAAGTCACATTTCAGTTCCTCAGAAGGAGCATTTTTTATTCCATTTGAAAAGAACAATTTCATGTAACTTATCAGAAAATAGAGATCATTGCCTTGCTTGAGAATTTTATTGAAAGAAGCCAAACATAGTGATTCACATCTGTAATTCTTTTTTTTTTAAAAGCTGAGGCAGGAGGATTGCAAATTCCAAGTATGTTTGGGCTTCATAGACAGACCAGTTCTCAAATACTCATAAAAAAATTGTAGATTCATCCATTCTGCAAAATTCATGAAGACAACTGACAGGTGATTTTTAAATTGACTTAACCTGTTAAGAACCTGGAATATTGTTTTCTAATTCTCTAACCTGATAGAAACATAAAGAAGACAGTGGATAGCAGTCTCTGAAGATTATTCTTCTGACACTGAAGAGCCCTTAGGACAAGCTCCCTCTCTGGTTGACAGTGTTTTGTCCCCCCAATTGACTGAATACATTCAGTTTTGCATAGAGTTCTTTACACTGCTAAACATACAGACTTCTTTAAGGAGTAGAGAGTTTTAATCCCTTATTGAGTTTCTTTTATATTTTTTCATTGAAAGGAAACTATCATAGCATATTTATTTCACACAGACTATAAATATCCTTAAAGAATATTTGACTTTTCTTTTGAAAAATAGTTGACAAAAAGAGTTGGTGAATATTTCTAAGTGCATTTCCGGGAGAGGAAGAGGTGGAGTTGGGGTCAATGAAGTAGTAAGTCATTAACTTTCTGATTCATCTAATGTCCTAACTACTAATATTAACATGGAAGAGTAAGGAGCACCCCTGACCTCAATTACTTTCACCCATGTCTTTCTGTTTTCTCATATTATATTTTGGGACGTGATTTCTGTCTGTAACACACTTGAGGTAGAGGCTGCCCAATCTGAATCCAGGGGATGTGACTTTAGATACAGGGGAGTGTTCCTGGGGTGATGGGGATGGATACCAGGAAGAGCATCTAGCTGAAGCTCTGTGCATGTCGCCGTCCTCTTTCCCTCCCAACAACTCTCAGTCCCCTCTTGTCACACTTTGTCTCTTTGTTAAACATCATTATTTTTTTCTCTGTGTGAAATTTTGTCATTAGATGAAAGGTCATAGTTATAATCTGAATCCTGAATAATAAATACAGTGTAAAATGGATTGAAATGCAGAGAGCAAAAAAACTTTTTCAATTAAAAAACAGTTTGCCAAGCCTGTGCCTGAAAAGCAACCATATAGACTCTGAATTCTTTTCACTGATAATTAGCTGCTGCTGAAAGTTAATTACTTTCAGGATCAAAGGCAACAAAACTAGAAATAAAATGCAAGAATTCCTTTTAGATTTACAGCTTAAATAAATGTTTGCCTTCAGAGCAGACCGTATGCCAAAGCCTTCCTAGAGGCTAATGAACTCAGGATTCTTCAACACATATAGACCAACTTTAAAGTTCACTCTGATGGGTAAAGAAATAAGGTGAATTTTATTCCCTTTGGGAGTGTGTTCTGGGAGACTGTGTAAGGGAAGTCAAGACTCCCTGCATTACCTTCATTTTCTTTATCAAAGGAACTATAAAATATTGGCCCTTTTGAAAAATTTATACCTACCCTGCTTTCTTCTGGAAACCTCCACTCAAAATTCTGATTCGATTTTTGATTCATCTGAGCAACAGATATGTGTTATTAAGAAGCCCAAACCTGAGGATGTGAATGTTCTACTTGTTTTCATGCCACTGTCTAGCCAGGGCTTGTTGGGTTGCTTTGTTCTCTTAAACTTAATGCACTTCGAGCACCTCTTCATGAAATGACTTTAAAATGTCAAAAACAGAACATAAATGGAATTTCTATCATCATATAGTTTCAATTTCTTTGCTGGTAATAGGGTGTGATCTTTGAACAATACATTTGGGGATAGAATGGTAAGTCTGTGATATTTGTGAAAGATTTAAGTTGGTGTGAGGGCTAAGCTATCTCAGAACCTTGGCTAGAGGAGCATGGATGCCAGGGTAGTTTTATTTATTTTTTGGGGGGGGATTTCTATAATTGCATCATATCAGGCTCACTTTACTTACCAAAAGAACACAAGTATATGTATTCTTTTAACACATTAAATTTCCAGTTTTTCTTGATGCCAAGCACATTATTCTATTCTAACAAGCTTCTATTCTAGTCTTAAAGTTTTCATTTCCCTGAAGATAGTTTTGTTTAGCAATACATTATGCATTGTTGACTATTTGCATATCTTCATTTGACAAATATCTACATACATAAGCCCTTCACTCATTTAGATGAGTTAGTTTTGCTTTTTGTGTTGTTAAATAATAGTTGCAATTTATGTATTTTCACTCTATCAATTGTGTTCTATCTTGTGTAGTGGCTTTTAAGTTTGATGTTGCATTGCTCTCTTGCAATTCTGGGACTGATGTTTGGTGCTACATCCAAGAAACAACTGCAAAAATTTTTATCTATGATTTTCTTAGATTTCCATAGGTTTGGGTCTTATACCTACACTTCAGTTTTGGTTCTTGATCTAGATTGTCCCAATGCTGATTATTGAAAAGTCTTTCTCTTCCCTTTTGTGTCTTGTTGCTGCCTTTGTAGAAGGTCATTTGGCCCCAAATGCATAGTTATGTTTTGGGCTTAATTTGTCCATCTTTGTGTCAGCTCTTATTTGTTCTTGTATATTCTTGTATATTTGAAATATATTTGACATCAGAAATGTAGGTTTCTCAAATTTCATTTTTATTAGTATAGTTTTAGATATTAAAGGTTATTCAACATCCCATACATATTCTGCAAATATTTCCAATAATTTTCTAATAGGAACTGCACAAATCTCTGCTGCTCTGTAGAGGTACATTTTATGAAAACTAAATTCCCTAATCCATGAGCCCAGGATGTATTCCTTCCATTTATTTGCATTTTCTTAAGCTTCTTTCAATAGTTTTGTAGGTCACTATACAATTTGCTCACCTACTTGAATACTTTTCCCCCTGAGGGTTTTGAAACACTCTTGCAAATAAAATTATTTTCATGATGTCCTTTTCAGCTTACTCATTGGAGGATTTTAGAAAAAGACTGATCTTGGTGTGTTGATTTTATATCTTGGGATTTGAATGGAATTCATTAACTAATATATATATATACATATACATATACGTATACATATGTGTGTGCTTGTGCACATACACACTAATGCACAGATGCACATGCACGCACACATGCACCCACACATGTACTACTTAAGTTTTTTTACATATACAGAGATGTTATCTTTTAGCAGAGATATTTTATTTTCTTCTTGCATTTTAGATATTTTTTTCTTTTTTCTGCATAAATTTTACTGGCAGAACACTAAATACTCTAGTAGATATCAAAACTGTGGGAATTCTTTATTGTTCTTCATCTTAGAGGGATAGAGGGAAAACTTTTATTTTTTTTCCTATTGAGAGTAATGTTAAATCTGGCTATTTCAAATTCTACTTTTCTAATGTAGAAGTAGTGTATAACCATTTTAAAGTGAATTTTATTATAAAACAGCCTTTCTGTTTTTGGATACTTGCTTTATGCCATTTGAGATGACTGTATGATTTTTATTTTTTATTCCAACAATACTGTGATACATGGATTTATTTTCTATGTGGAATCATTCATGTACCCCAGGGATACAATTCACTTAGTCCTCATGCCTTTTATTGTGCTGTTAAATTTGACTTGCTACTATTTAGATGAGGATTTTATATTTATGTTTAAAGATATTAGTCAAAAGCTGACTTGTGTAGAGTCTTTGGATATTGTTTCAGGGAAGTAATAAATTTGTATTTATTACTAGCCCCAAATAAATTTGTATATGCTCTATATTTTTTCATTTTAAGGAAATTTATGAAGAATTGATATTAAGTAACAAAAAATAATTTGTGAAATTCCCCCACTGAAGTCTTTTTGATCTCTGTTTTCTTCTTGGGGAGCTTTCTGGTTTCTTATTACTAGTTTCTAGTTACTCATTGTAATATATTGGGATTTCTTTATTCTTTGTGACCCTCTTTTGCTGAATTTTATTTCTAGAAATCTGTTTATCTCTTCTAAATTATCCAAATTATTAGCTTATAATTTTAGAGTACTCTTTCATAAGCTTTTTAATTTGTCACCGGTCTTTATAGTTCCTGTTTTCTGAGTTTCATTACTTTATTATTTTAATGAGGATATGTAAAATTTTGCAAAATTTTCTGATACTTTTAACAAAATTTGTAGTTTCATCGAGACTTTTAATTATACTTTTTGTCTCAAAATTTGAATTTCTTCTATGTCCCTTTTATTATCCTCTTCTGCTATCTTTTGACTTAGTATGATCATTTTTTCTAGTACTTTGGAGCATGAAGTTAAGTTTTAGGATTGAAAATTTTCTTCTTTTGAGGTGGGCATTTACACCATATATTTGTCACTTAGCAGTACTTGCTACATCTTAAATTCTGAAAAGTTTGCCATGTTCTTGTTCTACCATCTTACTGACAGCACTTTTCTATAAAAATTTTGATATCATAGTGTGACAGTCTTGCTTTAAAACACAAAACCTTTCTGATCAAAACACAGTCCTTTTAGATCATGAATATAATAAATCTGTACTGAATGTTTAAGCATAGGCAATTAAAAGCACAGAGGAACATGTGATCTTTCAATGGCAAGGCAAAGACTTAGTAAATCACATTCAGAGCTCAATACAATAAACAAAAAATATATTTTAATTACTCAGTTTATCTTGAAAATCTTACATGCCCAGGACAACATACTAAAGAATTCATTTTGACAAATATTTATGCCAACAAAATACAATACTTTTGAAAATGCCTAGATATGCACTGGATGATTTGTAGGTCTGCTATGAGTTTCGTGCTATGAGTTTATGCTATTTCACTAGATAAAGTTTATGAAAGCTCAATCTTGCTTAGCCTTTAGTTATTTACGAACAGGCACATATTAACAATGTATTGGAAAATCACCAAACATTTAGTCAACGTAGCAGCCATGAGAATCTAGCCATTGGTATAACTAGAACTAAAGCCATACTCTAGGGTAAATGAACAGAAAAGAAGACAGGGCAATGAGAGATTCATATTAATAGTTATATTGCAATTCTGACGATCCCTAATCTTAGTCTAACCCCTTTTACCTTGCAACTCCCAGGGTCTTCTGGGAATCAAATAATTATTCCAATATATCTTAATAAAACCAAAACTTGACTCCTCTTTCCTTTGGTACAGGATGGACCAGAGTTAAACTGTTTGAAAATTAAAATGCTTTTCAATGCCCTGGGATTGAACTGTTTGAAAAATGTTTTTCAAGGAGGTTAGCAGTTTAACTGAATGTCAGAGCGCTTTCAAATCCAGTTACCTTTTGTATTCTTCTTTTCCTTTTTTACCTTTTGTTTGTATTTTTTATTAAAATTCATCGGGGGATGCCCTAAACTAGGTTTAGAATTTTACTCAAAATTAAATGAAATGAGAGATATGAGAAAAAGAGAGATGGCTAAAAATGAGGAATGGTAAAATAGTAAAATTCCATGTACTAAATAATCTTGAATTATACCTCCTAGATATTTGATGTCTTGTAGGCCTGGTGGCTTTTTCACATTAGCCAGGTGAGCCTAACTACCATATTAATAGTGATTTGACTAACTTGCCATAAGAGTAATAACATTAATACAAATAATATGAGACAAGTTAAAATTGTGTTAACACCAAACATTTCTTTACATTAAAAAGTACTCAAGAACTGCCATGAAAATTTGCTTTTGATAGATCTGCTCTAGGTCTACTTTCTACTTCAGATTAAGTAATTCACAAAAGAAGGGGCTTTTCCTCTCTCTCCTTAGTCCCCCATTTATTATTTTTCCATGATGTTCCTTTTCTCCATGAATGTAATTATCACCTATCATTTTAAAGGGAACCTGCCTTAAGTCCTACCAATCAAATCCTATTCTGCAATTGATATGAATGGATTATAATGACTTGTTTAAATATACTTTTCAGAGTTTTCAAGTGTTCATGTGTGAAGAGAAAAACTATTCGTCCTTAGTAGTGGGATACAGAGTAGAAACTCTGTTGGCATTTTTATATTATTACCATGATAATTCTAAAATAACACAGTTACCCATATTAAATGTAATGGAATTCATGGAGATCAGCTAAATGATCTAGGGTTTAACAGCTGAAGTGGCCATCCTAAAGGCAGTATCCAAATACTACGTCTCTAGGCCATTCTACTTCAACATTTCTATAATTTCATCCCTTTTTTAATAATATTACAGTGGCATAAATCATTCACTGTGAAAAGCTTATGAGAGTTATCATGCCATGAACACAATGAAGAATGTGTTTAATAAACAAAAAGTTATGTTGTTTAGAAAGAATTAGCTTAACAAGGATAATGACACTTTATAATATTTTACAGGGGGCATTGTATATTTCAAAACATATAAGAACCTGAAACTTGGGGGCTGGAGAGATGGCTCAGCGGTTAAGAGCACTGGCTGCTATTCCAGAGAACCTGAGTCCAATCCCCAGGAACCACATGGCGGCTCATTACCATCTATGATGAGATGTGGTGCCCTCTTCTGGCCTGCAGGCATACATGAAGAAAGAACACACTATACATAATAAATAAATCTTAAAAAAAAAAAAAGAACCTGAAACTTTAG
The DNA here is from genome assembly GCA_004026605.1 of Ondatra zibethicus. Classification (NCBI taxonomy): domain Eukaryota; kingdom Metazoa; phylum Chordata; class Mammalia; order Rodentia; family Cricetidae; genus Ondatra; species Ondatra zibethicus. The sequence goes on along the minus strand of PVIU01014086.1, from coordinate 46,086 downwards.
GGAAGTAAAAATTATATCAAAGCAAAAAAGCAGTGGCTTTTATAGCAGACATAAGTATCTGATAAATGAATTAAAATTCAAGAAAAAGCTTTTGAAAATGGCTTCCTGGTAAAATAGTTCAAAAGACAAACTGGTTCTCTGAGCATTAGGATAATGTCTTCCGTGTTTCTGTTAGGACCCAAGGGTCGCCCAAAGCTGGGAAGGGGCGATGAGACACAAATTGTGGGCTTTTTCGTCTGAAAGAGGGGTCCTCAAAGACAAGGAAGCACTGTGGGAGTCCTGTTGGGTGTGGGAAATACTGGGGAAATCACTGCTTTTAAGTATATTAAACATGAATTTCTGAAAGGAACAAACTTAGACCCTAAATGCAGTTTTGGACAACTACAAAATAATACTATTTTAAAAATATGAAATCAAATTCATCCATTAGACTTGTCCACCATGATCCATATATAAATATAATAAATATATGCAAGTATCACATTCACAAGGAATGAAATTATCTCAATCACAATACAGTCACCACTATTATTTTGACTTTAAAAAATGGGCATGATTTCACTATTGAAGTTTTATTCATTTCAGTATGAAATAGTATGAAGAACTAAAGAATTAAGAATGTTTTGATTGCCATGGAATCAGCTATTTAGTAACATTTAATCAAGTCCTTAGCAGTGGCATATTCACGATTCATTGAGTGTTTTAAAAAAATTAGACAAACACTACTTTCTTACAGAAAAAGTATTATTATTTCCCCTATTAAATTATATTAAATTGTTATCACACCAAGGTCAAGACTCATAGCTCATATTGAACAGACTGAAAGGATATAGGCTGGTATAGAGCATGTAACCCCACTTTATGAATTAAGGACTTTGGGTTATTAACTTGGAATCAAATTATAGTTTGGCTTTGAAAATGTATGCCATCTTAAACAAGTTCCACCATCTTTATAACTTAGTTTTTCATATCTCAAAAGAACAATCATGTTATCTACTTCACCATCTTCCAAAGGTGTAAGGATTAGGTTGGAGCTGCCCATAAAATAAGACATTTAACCTGCAGTCAATATTGAATGTGACAGCAGCTATTAAAGCAGAAAGAATTCTGGCCTTGACTCAGCAACACAGGACATGTGGAATTGTCACTAACCTTCCTCTGTGACCTTAGATGAGTCATGGTGTCTCAGGGCACCGTCTCTCCATCCATAGAGAAAGATTTATATTCAGTCTTTTTGTATACAGGAGGTCTGTCATCTAGGAGATGGGGGTAGCTTTGTTGGTGAAGTGCTTGATGTGAATTTTGACAATAGAACTTACAAAAATGAAGTTGAGGAATTTGTCATGGGCCTTATTCACAGTGCTAGAGATGCAGAGGCAGGAGAATTCCTGTGGTTGTTGACCTGTCAACCTCACTGAACCTGTGACCTCCAGGTTCAATGAGAGACACAAAGAGGAAGATACTTATATCAGTATGTGTTTTGTTGTATTTATACATCCTTGCATGTGCACCTGCATAGCAGTATGCGCACACACACACACACACACACACACACACACACACACACACAATTTCTGCCACCAACAAACACCCCTCATATACAAAGAGGGTAGCTATGTGATATACATGTTTATTTCTGTTCATTAAAAACTAAAAAAAAATCTGTTCATTTCCAGATGGATGAGATTAGCAGAAGTATCATCCATTGATAGAAACAGCATATATTATCGGTTAATGTCGTAACATTTTGAAATAGGATTGAAGAGTATTAAGGATGCAAAGCATTTGTCTGGAGCTTTTCAGACTAATAGAATGCTCATATATGTCAACTTAAGTCTTGAGAATCGAGCAGTGGCCAGAGGTAGAATCTATGATTTATTTAAGTCAATACTGAAGTGTAGACTCCTCCCATTCTCTTCCATACCAGGTGCCACCACCTTCCTCTTCATACCCATTGCAGTCTTGCAATTATACATCAAGGAGATCCTTAAATAGAAAGAGAGAAGAGTTTGTGGAGCTGATCTTTTATGTAATTGGAAAAGAAATATTCATGAAAGTAAAATAAATTAACAAAGACTGAGGTGTTTACTTGCCATATTCTGTTTGTTGAAGACTTGTGTGTGTGTGTGTGTGCGTGTGTGTGTGTGTATGTGACAGATATCTGGAACTGCATGATGTAATAGATAGATATGCAGGAAACTTTGTCTTTAAGAAGGTAGTGCATGCTTAATGCAAGAGGGTGTAGAAAGAGGGAGCATAATCTGAAGGGATGATATAGACAGTTTTTGTGTATCACCGATGATTGTCAGTCAGAGACCCAGGAGGTTAAAAGGGTAAGGACACTACAATGTTCACATCCTCAGAAGGCATCACTCCTTTGCATTAGAAAGATTCAGACTCCATAATTATATGCACCCTGATGACACCAAGTTCTTTGTCTAGTTACTATTTAATAAACTCTTCTGGGTGTTTGAATTTGGGGGATTATATTAGGACATATTTGGAACCTACTTGCATTTTTTTATCATATGGGAGAAATTTTGAGAGTGTAAAAGAAAGACTCCCTTTTGATAGGACTGGGAGACTATGGACCGCCTGTTGTCAAGATGAGTAGAGCCAACACTTGGTCAGTTCTGCTTTTCTTAGTGTAGATTGACAAGACCTGTTCATATCCAGACAGATGACAGAAAGACAGGACTTTTCCCCCCTTGATTCTGACCTGGTCTGGTCCAACTTCTAGATCTATATACATACTTCACCTGCTTTCTGTTCTAAAAGGCTCCATAGTCTAAGGCTTCTGTGGATCTCTGATTGGCACTCAAGAGAGACTTTTATTGTTTGTTGAGAGTTGAATGATAGTGCAGTGAAAACAGTGGACAAGATGACTATGGTGTTTGTGATCTAAACTAGAGATTAATTTTTTAGCTTCTAAAGTATAGAAGACAATGAACCATAGTAACAATGGAGTGGTTCAAATTAAAATACGAGTCCACATTCTCTTCTTAGGTAAATGTAGTAATAATGAAGAAGACTATCTGATAGGGGATTCCCCTCTGTATGCTGTGAATATCATTGGTTAATAAAGGAACTGCTTTGGGCCTAAAGCAGAGCTATAGGGGAACAGAGCTAGGTGGGGAAAACTAAGCTGAATCCTGGGAGAGAGAAGGAGGAGTCAGGGAGATGCCATATAGTCCTGCTAGAGACAGACGCCAGAACTTTAGTCAGTGAGCCACAGCCACGTAGCGATACACAGATTAATAGAGATGGGTTAGCTTAAAATATGAGTTAGCCAGAAATACACTTAGGCTATTGCCCAAACAGTATTGCAAATAATATGGTTTTTGTGTGATTATTTTGGGGCTAAGCAGCAGGGAACAACCAAGCAGCTCTTCCTGAGACAGCTGTCCTAGACAGTGGCAGAAACAGCAGGGTAATGTTGATGTCTTCATTCAGTTTCACAGAGTGTCCATAAATAAAAGCATTTGTGGATGATGCAAAATAAGAGAGGAATTCACAGAAGAAACATAATGACTCAACCACACAGGATGTAATAGAAATTTTTATTTCAGCAAAAGAGTAAAGACAAAGTGAAAAGATAAAAATAAGGGGTAGCTATAGTGGATGATCATATATTGCACAGTTTTATGTTGACCTGAACTTAATTCTGTGTTTTGAATTATTCTCTCCTCTGAAAGGACATCAAGAGGGTAAATATAAGCAGGTGAAAATAAAGATACAGAAGTGGAATTCTTTTCAAACATGAGGCTAAAGATCCGTTTTGAATGGTCTAGAAATAACATGTTGCATTGTCATGGAAGGTGAGATTGACATACTGTATGCCCTTGAGAGGTGACATTTTGAAAGCGGAGAACAAGGGTTCTGAAACCAAAATGCAGTGTAGAAAGTCACTCTTTATCAATTAGAGTCTTGATTAAAAAACAAAACAAAAGCAAAAGTCAGCCAAGGAATTGTTCCAGAGCTTATGTATAGACAGAATATCAGTGTCAAGGCAGTTAGTGCTGGCTCCTCAGGGAAACGTGAAAACAAGAGCAGCCAGAAATTAGGATGTTTCTGGAAGCTACTCACTCATATGGTTGCTGTTCGTGTCTGCTTCCCACAACAGTTGGGAATTGGTGGATTTCTGATAACGTTGAATTATTTTAATGAATCTTTAGCAACTGTTACTGCATTTCCAGGTTAAAAACTGGCCTTTCTGAAAGAAGAAATCAAATAAACCCTAAACAACATACTTCTGTGATAGACTCCTGTACCATGGTAGATACAATTTGTATACCTGGCTCAAATTCAGACATCTCTGATAGGAGTATATTGATTCTATAAATAAAGTTTTAAAACTAGTTCCTTGATAAGTAAATCTACATAACACATTTCTTAATTTCAAACTTTTTACCTACCTTTCTGATAGCTTATAACTCTAGGTTGAATTCAGTAAATATAAAATTATATTCATCATTTTTGCATAGTAGTTTTATAAATGATTCATAAATATAAAAGTTGTTATATCTACATTTGGTCTACTGTGACATTACTAAAATGAGACCAATTTAATCTTCTGGCTTGGATAAAAATATGAAATGTAAGACCTAATTTTAGATAAAGGATCTTTAAACTTCATCATGAACATTTTTACTTCTTTGTTAAGTTTCTCTAAATCATGATTTCTTTATGAAAACAAACTTCTCTAAGGCAAGAAGAATCTCAGAATATCCACAAAGACTCAAATTCATTTTTGTACATTTTCTTATTCTTAATAATTTCTACTCTTAACAATGTTTTCATCAGCATGTAACAGGGTCCACTTGGCCATTTCTTAAATAAAAACAGTTTTCTTTGTGGTATGCCTCATATTATGTATTTTAACTTTTGACTTATTATCTTAGTCATGTCAGGATGAAAAATGGATCTCTCTAGGAACTTCCATTATGTCAGATTGAAAACTCATTTCTCTTGAATGCTTTGGGCAACTGCATGTTCAAAGCCCCTTTGCCTCATTTCTCATGGTTCTCTGTGTGGCTACGCTGCCTTCCTGCTTTCAGGCCCATTTCCATTGCCCATGACAAATCTTACACTCAGGATCAGACCAGGTCCATGTGCATGTAGCAATCCCCAAGCTCATGGAAAAGATTTATTTAAAAACTTGTCATTACCAGAAGCTATTTATTCCCTGAAATGTCAACTTGTACACATGTGTAGTTATAAAGTACAATTATGATACACACATATTCACATACATACACACAGAGAGAAGGAGGAAGGGAGCAAGAGAGAGAATGAGAAAGAGTGAGAGACAGAGAAAGAAAGAATATGGGAGGTACTATTTTTTAAAATGCAATGACATTCACTCTAAGGAAGCATTTCATTGTATGAGCTGTATTTAATTTTATCTGCACCTTATCAGTTGGATGTCTACAGTGCTTCCCCTAGGAGGTATGAGACGATTCTAAACCTAGAATTCAATACAAACTTTTTGTAGCACAAAGAGAATACTGAATGATCTCACCCTCTGATTCCAATGATTTTTCTATCTGTTCTCAACACCTTCTCAACTTTTAAAATTCCCTTACCTAATTCTCTGATAGCTAACGGTAGAAAAGAGAAAGTATATAGGAAGTTGTAATGGGAGCTCTCTCTTCTGTCTGCTATCCTTTCCCTCCCCTATTCTACCCAAAGCATCATGAATAAACTATGTTCTTTTGATGGTCTGACGTTCTCCTGTGCCTCCTGATCTTCATTCCTATATTGTGCGGACTTCCTTGCATATCTGTCTTACTAAAATCTTCTTGATCATCCATCAGGGAGGGTAAGAGAAGTTTCTTTCCTCAACCCTGTGAAATTTCTCATGTGGCATCAGAATATTCCATTTTTGTACTATAATTCTTTATTTGCAGCTGCTGTTAAAATTTCTAGATTCTCAGCTCTTTGAGAGTCTGTTCAACGTCATACTTCACACAGCACCCAACTTACAGCTTGGTTGCCACTGTTATTTTTATTCAAAATAGCAGTTCACCAAGTGAATGTATCAGGGGGAGTCAAGAAAGCAGTGGTAAACTAATGAGACTGTTAAACAGGAAAATGTAATGACAATGTCGAGTGTGATGGAATGCTCATCAAAGTGTAATGATTAATTCTTAAATTTGAAACAAAAGAAGCATATATGTTTAAAGGGCATTTTAGCTGGTAAAAAGTCACAGAGGCATTCATTATTATTATAGTGACCCTTATTACAGAAAATTGGCATTTCTATCTAAATGGCACTCTATAAAATTATATTTTTCAATAACATATTAAGCAAAAACACTGTTCTTGTAGGTTAAATCTGAGATTGTTCTGAATAAAAAGAATGAAGCAGAAAATTCTGAACTAAAATATAGTATTGATTTGACATTAAGCTTAATTACAAACAAGAAATGAGTGCTGTGGGCAAGAAAATAATAAAATAATTATATTCCTTTTGAATTCCTCTTATCGCACTAAAGTATAATTTTGATTACTCTTGAAGTTTACATAATTGGAAAATCTTATTTTATGTATAAAAATATTTAAATCATACAGACACTAAGTGACTTAGATAACAAGAAGCTAGTCAGGAAGACAGGAAGATGTGTGGGAAGAAGGCATCATATATCTTGAATAAAGTTCAGAAGGCAGAAACCACAACAAGCTTCCATTCTGTTTTTGGCTAAATAAATTGATATTTAGTAGTGTATGGCTATTATGCCAGTAAGAGAAAATAAGCAACTGTAATAACAATAAAATTTGACTTCTGAGTACCTTTTTATTTGGACGTGCAATTTTTACCTTAGATATGTTGAGAATGCCTTTGTGTCAGGATCATATGGTCAACGTGGCGAAAACAGACAAAAGGGTGGAAAGCCTATATCATAACGTGAGAAACCGGGCCTGGAGAGATGGGCCAGTGTTTTAGAGCACTTGTTGCTCTTACAGAGAGGCAGGTTCAGTTTCCGGCACCCACATGGCAGTTAACAACTATCCATGGCTCCTGTTCTGGGGATCCAACACTGTCTTCTGACCTCTACAGGCACCTGGGACACACATAGTGCACATGCATACACATGCACGCCGGATGCTTGTACCCATAATAGAAATAAATGCAAAAAGATTTTATTAAAGCAAGAAATGTTGAAGTCCTTAGTTCTATTATGATTAATTGGCTTGTAAATACAAGTGTTTGTTTATATGTCCGTGTTAGACGCAGCAGCTTAATTTATTTACAAGACATCCTTACGTTTTCTCACTCATCCACTTATTCTTTCTTTTAATCCAAATAAAATTTGAATAGCACTGATAAAGTTAAACAAGACCTTGGTTTCTACTAGGTTTGTGACCGTTGTGGACAAAACATAGGAAAAAGCTGCTGTTAGAATTAATTACGTATCTCACGAGTGGTCGGTACAACATGACTGCATAACATCTACAGCGATGGAGGGGCATGCTATGCGAGAGAAAATGATCATTAATGCCTGATGCGATAAAGGCCTTTACTTTTTATTTACTTATCTTATCATGTTAGGGAAGACATCATCTGGAAAGGAGAAAGAAATTGGTGATTGAATACAGTAACTTAAAGGGCAGAGAATACTGAAGTGTGGGGTTCACAGAGGAACCCCATCACCAACCCTTAACTAATATTTGATGTTTCTGGTGCTGACGTGTCATAAAGTATAGCCCTTGGATGTGGAGGGCTCGTCAGTACAGTGATATGAGCATATTGTCCAGCCTTGTCCTAGTAAATATTATCGTCTGTAAGTCATAGCACACCTACTCTCCCGGCTACAGAACCACACTGCCGGGAAGGCAAATCTCTTAAAATACTGCTTTAGGAACAGACTTGAAATTGAATCTGAAACAAAGAAACCCACAGAAAAAGTGACTGCGTGTTTCCATTACCTCTATGTTGAAAAAGAAAAATAAACTCCAACTTTTTATTCCTTCTTCTTCAACTATCTGATCTTTTCTCTACTGTGACATAGAACATGTTCTTCTTCGTTTTTTTTTTAAGTTAATAAAACCCAGGGACAGGCTTTTATGCATATTCATGTATACTTGATTAATAATTGATGAGAAGGCCTGGGGCAGGTGGTAGAGAAGAAAAAAATCTTTGGCAGGGAGCAGGATGGAAGAAGATCTCTCACTAACCTCCTTCCCAGGGGGAACAGAAGCAGAGAGTAAAAGGCAACGGGGGTTGGGGGGGCAGGCTCAAAGCTGAATGTCATAGCACAATGCTGGCTCCATGATTTACATATTTAATTGCTTCCTGTCTTTAGCAGTTGGGCTCTGTGCTTCTGACACATTCTCTGAGAAATTCATCTTAAGACCAAAAAAAGTGCACAGCGTAGGTGGGAAAACCTAGCTGAAGCCTGCACGGAGTCCTGGGGGCTGAGGAAGAACTGAAGCCTGCAGGGTGTCCTAGGGCCTGAGGATGGGCCATTGCCTTTGTCATACTCTCAGACTGTCAAGTGGCTCTAAGAACACCTATGCCCAGGTCCAGTTTCCCACAGACAAGACAGCATTGTGATGGCCAGGCCAGGCTGGGCCAGCACCTTGAACCTGAGTTTAATAATTAGCTAAATATATCCTTATTGTACTGTCTCACTATATATAAGCTATTTCCCTAAATTCATAGGGCCACTTAGGGTTTTCAAAACATTTTCCCTTGGTTCGTCTGATGTGAGTGTTCTTATTTCTGTTTTTTTTTTTTTTTCTCATGAGTGTACTCAAAAATGAAGAACTCATGTGACTCGTCCATATACTGCTACAGATGTAAGCCGGTTGAGAAAGCAACCTGTCTGGAGTCTAGAATAGGACAATATGTTCCCAGCAGAAGATAACACAGTGTGTGGGGGCAGTGCACACAGGAGAGTTTCATGGTCTTACAAAGCCACAGACCAATGATTTTGTCTCAATTTTCCAGTGTTATCACATGACATCTTTATGATACTAGAAGTAATTTACCACCTTATTGAGTCACACAAAATTTAAAATTTGAAACTGTTATGTGAATCTTCACTACTAGCAATATTATTTACAGAATTTCAAAGCCTTTATCAAATTCCATGGCGTTTTATAGATTAAGCCAGTGGTCTATGGTGAGAGGAGTAATTCAAGTCTCTTGATGCCACCTCAATAACAATAAGCCCACAATTCACAAGGATATTTTTGAACACTGCTTTGTTTTCATGACGATATTTGAGACGAAGCCACTGAGGCAGAATTTCTGACTGTAATACTGTAAGGCAAGAGCTGTAAACTGGTTGTGGGATAAGAGACTTAAGAATGAGCAATACCCAAAAGAACGTGAGTGATCAGAACCTTTGTCTTCCTTCCTCTCAGCACCAGACAGTGTACTGTACACCATGCTTTTCTAAGTACAAAAGCCGATACTGAGCACTTTCCCATGTGGAGTGTGCCAGTGAACCAGGCCAAGGTTCATTTTTCATCATGGTTTTTCCTATGCAGAAGATAATCGTTTATTTATGATCTTGGTAGTGAAAATCCAAGTAATATTTAAAAAACAATGGCAGTTCTGGCCATTCTCATTTTCTGTTGTGAAGGCAATGATAAATAATAAATGAACAGTTGATGCATATTTTAACAGAAATGAATCATTGTAAAAATATTAACTACTTATTTATTAATACTTAACTACTGTATATAGTACTTACTGACAAGTATGAAAACAAATTATTGTTTCCTTTATTTCCTTGAAATATTCAAGGAACCAAAGAAAGAATACTCCAAATTTATCAGATGTTACTACCAACATTATACTTTGAACTACCTTTTCTTGAGTCCTTATTTAGCATTATCAACGGTTGAATATTGATTTTTTATTTGAAGGTTTAAATGGATGACAGTGTAGAAAATCATGAGTTTTCCCTCAGTCCCTTACTTTCACAATCTACATTTTTTAAAGTTTTTTTTTAAAGATTTATTTATTTATAATGTATACAGCATTCTGCCTGCTTGTATGCCTGCACACCAGAAGAGGGCACCAGATTTCATCATAGATGGTTGTGAGCCACCATGTGGTTGCTGGGAATTGAACTCAGGACCTCTGGAAGAGCAGCCAGTGCTCTTAACCTCTGAGCCATCTCTCCAGCCCCCACAATCTACATTTTAAAAGTAACTTCATTAAAGCTTAGTTTCACATGTGGTTGGGCCCCAGATACTAAGAATTGAGAATAAGACAACTCAGTGCCATTTTTTGATGGTTTTGAAATCCTTGTGTCTGTGCTTTCATCTAACCAATTGACCAAATAATGGTTCAGTTTCTACGATGACTAATATCATCACCAATTGCTTCTCCTATAATGATATTTGGTCTTGGGGATAGTAGTAGTAGTAGTAGTAGTAGTAGTAGTAGTAGTAGTAGTAGTAGATTATTAGTAGTAGCAGTAGTAGTATGTGTGGTGTATTGTCAATTTCATCATGTAAACAAAGACCTCAGTTCACTGTTTTGAACTTGGATACTAAAAACAAGTTTCTTTTGGACACCCTGTTGTCAGATTTAGATTCTAATTTGAAGCAGTACCATCGCAATGGATTTCCTCAACCCTTTTCTCCTGTGTGGCGTGTGTTTCAGTGGCAGTCCTTCTCAGAGACTGCTCACCCTCTTCTTCCAAATCATAGGACAAAACTAATAAGTTCAGTTGAAATTTAAACATCTAAGAGAATCCATTAACTTTTATAGCATACTCATAATGATGTTGCAAGATTTTACTCTTTTACTTTTTTTTATTATCTGAGCATTGTGTCTGCCTGTATACATGGCACAACAATGTGCAGTACCTATGTTGGCCAGAAGGGGGTGATGAAAGCCATATAACTGAACATGCAGGTGTCTATCAGCTGCTTCCTATGTAGGAGCTGGGAACTGAACTCAGGCCTCCATCAAGGAAAGAAAGTGCTCTTAACTGTCAAGATATATCTCCAGTCCTGCAAATTTTTATTTTATGAAAAATAATTTTTTTTTCTGTCTATGACAATACTTTACTTGCAAACCAGTTTTTCCTAGGGAACTTAGAGTTTTCCTGAACTTTTTTTTTGCCACTCCATATGGGACACTTTGTGATCATACCTGTGGGTATTACACAGGCAAATTAGGAAATCAAAAGAATTCAACAAGCTAGTAGACTAAGTCTGCCTGTGAATTACATTCACATGAAATGCCTCTAAAAAAGAAGTTCCCTGTGATTTCCTTTTAATTTCTGAGTTAGTGTAACCAAGCATGGAGTCCAAGAATGGATATAATTTGAGAATCCTCTGTCTTTGGAAGAATGAGGACATTTCAGAATCACTGGCTTAAGTGAGTAGCTATTATGTGTTTTTACAACAAATCCAATTTTACCTTTGATGCAATTTTTAATATTCTTTGACTTAGTTTCTGTACTGTTTATTGCTTGTTGCATTTAAAAACTGATACACAGAATTTTTCATTAACACATGCCAGCATTATTAGACTCACAAGCAATGCTTATAATTATTGCAAAGGAAGAGAAAATTCTATGATTTAATTTAGTTAAGGAACAAAAACATATCAGAAGCCACAGTGGAACAAAGCAGCCGGCAAAAGATAGTGAAGTTCTGCATTCTCTGTGCTAAGAACTGATTGGCTGTCTGTCACAGGGGAAGAAAGACAATTTAGAAAAGAGCCAAAGACACAGATGGGAAAATACTGCACAATGCTATCTAGAAAACTCCGAGTACAAACACTGAAAACACCATTTAGAGAGCAGAGAGTATGGCCGATTTAGTCAGACAACAATGCATCTTTCCTTCCAACACAGCTTATCCTGCACTAAGTCTTACTCTCATTCACTGTCACACAAAATATAGCTCTACACATATTGCACATATTACTGTGAAGTCAAAGGAAAAAAAAAAACTATACACAGTGTCAGGCCATACACGAAAAGAAATGTAGGTTTATGTGCCAGAGTGCACCATTGAACATTGCTAGAAAGACATTTTTTTCTATCCATTATCTATTCTAGTTTAGAAACATAGGTCAGGGGAAGCTATCCGGGAGAAGCTATATTAATCTTTCAATGATAGGAAAATAGTGATGATCCCTCTTGTGAAAAAAGTATGATGTAGAACAAAACAATATGTCATCATAGCTGAATGTGGAAACTTTCATATGAAAAAGTATCAAGTATTATGCACGATCAGTAAAAAGAGGTAATATTTATCCACAATTAATTTTAGTCTCTGCAACAATTATAACTTTCATTGGACCCCTTCTAACAAATGTAACAAGATAAATGTCATGTACCGTCTGCACGATAGTAGCATGACTCTCATGTGTTACACACTGGGACAGGGTCTGGAGCACGTATTCTCTTGAGTGGCTCTCTGAACATGACGAAATTTGAGATTTCAGAAGAGATCGATGTCAAAACGGAATTCAGTAGTGGATGCTTCCAGATTGAAGTATGTAGAGGGAATCTCGATTCTGCTTTTGTTTGGCCTAAGATGTTGATAGACTGCCATGCTCCTGTGTTTCTCTCTATCGTATATCTTTCCCACTCTACTCTTTCAAGTATTGGCTATTTAATAAAATTACTCTTACACAGTAAAATCATATTTTCATGCAATCCTTGTTTTTTTTACATCCTTTAGTAAATAAAAACAAATGAACGTGTGTGTACGGTATATGTATGTGAGTGCAGGTGACCACACAAACAAGGAGATGGTGTCAGATCAGTATGAGCTGAAATTTATGGTAGTTGTCCACTAAAAAACATGGCTGTTGGAAAGCAAATTTGGATATTCCGCAGGGGCAGTGGATGTGCTTAATCGCTGAGCCATCTCTCCAGGTCAATTGTGTATGATCTCAATACGGAGTAAGTGTAAATAAGATGTGTTTCCTTCACATTTTCATTTGTTAATCTATTGGGCGGTATTTGTAATTTTGCCCATACTTTATTATTTAATCCTCTTTGCATTCTCTTAACACATTTATTGATCTCCTTTTTTTTGGCTTTTACACTTAATGATCAGGAAGGCATAGCTAATAACTAGTCTTCTGCTGTCAAACACCTGGTTTGGCAGGGACTGCCTGAGGATGGGTTTGTTAATATAAATGTAAACGAGGGTGTTCTCAAAGGAAATATTTCAAAAATGAGGCACACAGGAAAACATTATATTATGGAAGGAGGGGCAGAGCAGAGGGATTCTGAAGCTTACTCCTTCCACACGGGGGTGGGGTAGATTACTTTCTGTTTTCCTAATGTTGCCAACAGTAGGATCTTAAGCCAAATACAGATGAATGTAGGTTGTCAACATGCCATCATTAACAGTTAAGTGAGCTAACTAAAACAACATCCTTGGCAGCTTGATTCTCTGATGTGACAATGATTTGTTCTTTGAGGCCTCCCTGTCTGCATTTGAATTCTGTCTCCAATAAAACCCCTTTATGAATCTTAGCCAAACTACTCCCATTCCCCTGCCTCAGTGTCCTCACAAATAAATTAGAGATAGTGACATGACGTATCTACTTCATTTGGACTCTCTGAAGATTTAACTCATGCAGTACCGTCTAGGTATTTTGAAGACTGTTTGTTGAGTAACTGTTATTATTCCTCAGGATATGAACTAGATTTTTTGTTTGTTTGTTGAGGATTAGTATGTTTTACTTCTTCCTAGTCTTCATTCATGGCAAATGATGAAAAGATATTTGTGCACTTGGCAGATTCCATTACATAGACCATAAAACACTGGGTATGTCTTCTTCTTTGGAAATATCTTATATTGAAGAATCTCAGCTCTAATACTATCTAAGAAATGTCCTGCATGCTTTATACCCTTTGTCAGAAAAGCTTGACAGAAACAATGAAAAACAAAGCAAAAACAGCACTATGTGGTTAGTGAATACAAGTTCTACCACTTTTAAGTAATGGAAATAATAAATACCTATTGCTTGAAAATATGCTTTATGAAGCTTTCTAAATAGCTATATCTATCTTATATTGTACCAAATTAAATACATTAAAAATTCCTCTGGTAAAATATGACAAAAAAAGTCATGACCTTTTACAGAAAAGAAAAATGATGTAAAATCAGCATATGTACAAATAAACATGAATTGCCTGGAATCTGAAATTATTTATCTGAAAATTATATGGTTGTCCCAGGACCACAAAATCTTTCTCAGTGAATTGCATCCTCTTTAGAGACTAAGTGCTAAGAGATGAATGAATTTTCTCTCACCTGAAGGGTCTAAACAGATAACATACAAATATGTAAGAGTTATAAATATATTTGGCATGGATTGTATTTAAGAATATCTGGCTTGACACTGTCATTTTTGTTTTAAAAATTACTTGCTGTCTTATTATTACTGGGTACCATAAGTGGTATATATTGGGTATACATGTTGTCAGAGCAGCTTGCTAGGAGTCCTAGTGGGCGTTCCTTTCCTTGATTTATTGTCACTTTGTTCCCTGTATATTTTGTTACTTTTGTCCTATGGGTGGGACCTGTGGGTGTGTATTTGTGTTTGAGTATGTATTTTGCTGTAGAGAAATGTAGTTTGTTACATCCAGTTGGAAAAAAAAAAAGAATTTTTTACTTCTTAGCAAGAGTGGCTCAGTTGAGGAGGTGGAATTGAATAGTCGCTATAGTCACTGTTCTGTTACTGTTAAGTGACACCATGACCAAGGCGACTCCTATAAAGAAAGGCATGTAACTGGGGGCTGGCTTAACGTTTCAGAGGCTTAGTCCACTATCATCACAGTAGGAAGCATGGTGGCATGCATGGGAGGCAAGGTGCTGTAGAAGTATCTGAGAACTACATCCTGTTCTTTAGAAACAGAGAGATTCTTTCTCTCTCTGCCCTGGTGTGGGCTGTTGAAAGCCTCACACCAGGAAACCTCAAAGCCCACTCCCAGTGACACACCTCCTCCAACAAGGCCACTTCTACTCCAACAGGGTTGTGCCTTCTAATCCTTCCAGACAGTTCGCCAACTAGGAACTAAGCATGCAAATACGGCCTATGGGGCCACTGTCATTAGACGACCACAGACTGGTTATGCACTTTGATGAAAAATCATAAAAGGTTAATAATTTTAGCTTGAGTTTAAAGTTGACACACAAGAAAAAAAAGTAAGGAAGGTAGATATAAAAACCCAAGTAACATTCTAATTGATATAAAATTAATACAGAAAGGAGACAGAGTGACAGAAGGGATTCAACTAAAATTAGACAGGGGTGAATAGAAGAGAAAAAGGGAGCACACAGGAAGAAATAGAAACAGAGAGAAGAGAGAGGTATTGCATTATTGACAGTTAAGGGATTTACAAGGGCAGCATGCTGTTGTAATACTATTTCTGGAAGTTGCAAGCAAATATTCATTATTTGTCATCTGCAGATCATGTGTGTGTATGTGTGTGTGTGTGTGTGTGCATGTGCGCGTGAGCACACACATGCAAATGGCCATATTACTAGAAACTAGAAAAAGAACAATGGAGAAAAATGATAACGGGATACGAATGACATAAAAGTAAGCAGAATAGGTGACTATAAAAAGGAAGTGAGGGGAAGGACTAGAATGGTTAGGAGAGGATAATGGGGGAAATGAGGAAAGATGGTAAATGAGAAGAAAGCACAGTGATGCATAACTATGAAAATGCACAATAAAACTCATCACATTGTACATTAACAAAAATTAATGTAAATTGTCATTCTGGGGGCTAGGGTTGTGGCTAAGTGATGCTTGACTAGCATGTCCTATCTTTCTTCTCTAGCATGACAAAACAATAAATATGTAAAAAGGTATAAATATAAAATAGAAAACCTATTGAGCTGGGTCTGAATGTGCATAAAGGTCAGTGGTAGAGTGGATGGCTAGCAAATACAAGACCCAAGGTTCTGTCTCTGATCCAAAGCAAACTAAATAGTGAAACAAAAGAAGCAATCAGATGATGACTTGAGAGAGTAGCCTGTGATGTTTTTGTTCCATTTCGTAAGTTGCAACATGATGCTTCATCTCATGAAACCATGTGTAATTTTCTTTTCTCTCAATGCATTAATTATGCAACTATTTCTACCGAAACACTTTTGATCCTGTAATTTTACTCTTCCTGTGGTTTATTTCCAACTGATTGTTAGGTCCCTATTTAATATAAGTACTAATAACAGGCTATTTTTTACAACTTACTGAGATGAGTATATCTGTGAATGTGAATGTTTGTATGCATGTGTGTGTGTATTGTGTGTGTGAGGCAGAGGGAGAGAGATAAAAAGAGGGGGGAGACATATTGGAGTATTACAAACATGTTCATATTGAATTTATTGAGTTGTTGTCATTTTAGTCATACTTAGCCTTACTGATACTAAATTAAGCTATTAGGATTTCAGTCAAGTGCTAATTTAAAGAGAAATAGATGAAAACCACTATTTATTAGCTGCCATTAATTGAGAGTGGATAGTAAATACTGTTCTCTATGGGACAGTCCTCATCTGGATGTTATCTTTCCCTATTTCAGTCTCTTGAAAAGCGTGGTGCAGATTCTCAAGCTCTGACAATCTCCAGCTAGAACTGTTACAGCATTAGTAGTTGTTTCTAGACTAGTGCTTAACATCTAATTCTCTACTATGCTCTCCTTGACCAATGAATGCACAGACAATGAGAGCCACTCATTATTTGAATATTTTAGCAACTAGATTGTTTCCATTTCAGACACCATTGTGTATTTATTAGTGACAACTAATTTGGAATATTATAATTGTATCATTTTAAATTACATTTGAAAACCACTGTAATAGTATAGTGCAGTAATTCAATCAAAACTCCATAGAATACCTAGAAGTTATATGTCATGTATACCCTGACAAAACAATTGTTATTTGTATCCATCTTGTTTTTTCCTTATCAGTTCATAGGTATTGCAAGCCATACAATACAATACATACACCAGGCTTATAGCTAGGCAAAGCTCATAAAATCACGGATTACTAGAGAGTCTTGTAGGTTTTTTTTGTTTTTGAATGTTCCAATATCTTGCAAACCAGATTTTTCTTTTGATTTCTGATTTGAGTTTTCATAAAACCTCAGTGTAACACATAAATTGTATTTCTCTGCTTTGCCTGGATTCACTATTAAATCAAAGACAAACTAATTTCTCTTGAAATTGGCAGTAAACTTGCCGCATATTTTTTTGAAGTTTTGAGACATTTGAAAGTATCAACAAAATTGTTGGTTCTCTCAGTTCTAGTTTCATCTAGGAATGCAGCCCTATCATGATCCATCCCAAGCCCAGGTGGAGAATAGTTTATATATGAGCCAATCTATCCTGTATCATACCTAGACAGAAATAAGACTTGTTAAATAGAGTTCTATTGGGAGACGATGCTCAATGTCATAACAGTAGACTGTCATATGCAAGGCCGTGTGGGCTTGATCCTCAGCACCTTGATAGCAAGACAAGGATAGTAAGGAGTCTCTGCTCCTGCCACTTTAGACATTTGGATCTTGATGTCACAGAATAGAACACAGGAGTAGGATGTGGTATTTTGCATCATTTAAGAATGAAAAAAAATGAATTTTTAAATTAACTAAATCCATGCATTCTTCCAATAATAGTATATATTATATAATTTCTATTTGTAGTATGCTACTACAAACAATATACTTTATGGCAGATTTCAATGAAAGAATCAATGGCAATCTTTAGTTATATGTATAAGTGGAATTATAACCTATATCTGAAAGCTGTGGAGTCTTTCTTAACCTTTAAATATACATCTGTAAATGGTTATGGTCAATGTATATACTTTGGCCAGTGCATGAGTCATATCTATCTATCTATCTATCTATCTATCTATCTATCTATCTATCTATCTATCTATCATCTATCTATCTATCTATCTATCTATCTATCTATCTATCATCTATCTGTCTGTCTGTCTGTCTACAATCCGTCTATCTATATATCTACAATCTATCTATCTATGTATATATCTACAATCTATCTATCTGTCTAATCTACCTATCTATCTGTCTATTTATCTATCACCTATCTGTATGTTATCTATCTATATATCTGTCTATCTACCTACTTATCTACTATCTATCGTCTGTCTACCCATTAATCATCTATCTATCCATCTATCTATACATATTTGTTTTATGATAAGTATTAATTTTCTCACCTTTTCAAGTAATTGAATTAATTTTTTTGTGACTCTTTTATCAATATCATTATTTTTTCTAAAAATGGGGTAAAGTCTAAACACTACTTTTGAACTTTCAAACTCTACATTTTTATAGTAATTTCTTGACAGTTTTCGAAATTCACTATTTATTAAATTGAGTAGCAAGGAAGGAAAAAGATAAAATGACATCTGACCTAAGACATTTTCTGGTCCAGTTTAACAGGATATTTCTACTGCCCCTGACTGTGCGTTTATGAACCTCTAGGGGAGACTATGGACCACCCAAGTTCTAATTGGGCTTTGTTAACATGATCATTTAAGTGTCTCTTTTTCTAACACATTATTTTCAATAGCTATTTTATCGTTTTATGGTCAGGAATAAATTGTTCTTTTGTAAAAATCTCTTCCCGCCACCCCTGCCCCCATCTTTAGAATGAACGTCAAATTTGAGCAAAGCCCAAAAGGAAATGTGGTTCTTTGTCCGCAAATGTTAAGCTCAGCAGTGACAAGGCCAGTGCCTGCCTAGTGAATGGATGCTCTGCAAGAGTCTACACTGAAAACTTTGACAGTGAAGACCAAGGAGGTCTGTTGTGTTTGTTGGCGGGGGATGAGAAGGGTTCTGAAAACCACCAGTCCTGTTCGCAGCAGAGACCCTCTGCCTGTGCTTTGCTCCTTCTCTGTTGGCTTGAAATAATGGCCTAGAAAGCTATCTGTGACTGAGTAAAAGGAGCCATCGGTTCAGTGATTCTGCATGTTCCTCCCTGCCTTCCTCATTAGTCTCTTTGCATCACATTTTTACCTTTTCCTTGCATGGTTCTTCTTATTGTTTCTTCACCCACTTCTCCCCACTTCTCTAATCCACTGTGGGTTTGCTTTTTTATATATTTTGTAATGATATTAGAAATACAACAAAAAGCAAAAGGGCTTATAAAACAACATTAATAAGATAATCAAAAATCACATCTAGTTACTTACATTTAAATAACAAACCCATCTTTCATCCGGTGCTGAGGAAACATTATAAGACTTCTGTCAGAACAGGCAACTGAATAAACCTAGCACACTTGCTTCATTGATGAAGGTAGTAGTCCATGAGGAGCCTATTAAGGTGCTTTTATCTTTATTACTGCCTTTATAACAGAATTGATTATGAAGTTTTTTCGAAGGGGAAAAAAGACATCTATTTTAAAAGGTGCTAATTATTGAGAAGCAATTGGTGAGTGTTGGTTCCCCTGCTCCAATTTCAATCACCTCAGATGCATTTGATGATGATGATGATGATGATGATGATGATGATTGTTATGTATGGTCCAACTGAAACACATGAAATCAAAACCTAGTTTATAGTAGTACCTAGTATAGCCTCAACACAACTGCAGTCAATACAGGATGGGGGGATGAGCTTGCTCTTGTTTCATGTGTTTTTAGTTTAAATGTCATCTTCACAATAGAGAGTCCTCAAACAGCAGAGTCCTTCTTGAACATAGGTAGATCAGGGTTGCCAAGTGCAGCCTATGCATATGAAGACTATAGACATGTTGAGTATTGCAGAACATACCATGGCTTAAAGTAAGAGGGAAGACAATATAAGTAAAGCCAGATAAAACAGAGACTGACAAATTAGTCTGAATTTCACATAAATAATAAATGTAACAAGTATACCCAAAACAATGGGACACAAGCACACATATCCATGCAAACACATGTACACATGCACACATGCATATATACTCACTCACATACACAATCTAACATAATTAGAAAATCTAATTTAACTGTATTCTTATATCCTAACCCTAAAATACAACAAAGCAGAGTTTACACATTCTCAAGCTTGGAGGCAAATAAAAAGACCACAAGGTTTTTATATGTTGAACCAACCCTGCATCTCTGGGATGAAGCCTACTTGATCATAATGGATTTTTTTTTGATGTGTTCTTGGATTCTGTTTGCCAGTATTTTATTGAGAATTTTGCATCAATGTTCATGAATGAGATTGGTCTATAATTCTTTCTTGGTTGAGTCGTTGTGTGGTTTTGGTATCAGGGTAACAGTAACTTCATAAAAAGAGTTTGGCAATGACTCTTCTGTTTCTATTATGTGGAACACATTAAGGAGTCTAGGTATTAGTTCTTCTTGGAAGATCTGGTAGAATTCTGCACTAAAACCATCTGGTCCTGGGCTTTTTTTGGTTGGAAGGTTTTGGACAACAACTTCTATTTCCTCACAACTTATAGGTCTATTTAAATTGTTCACCTGGTCGTGATTTAATTTTTGTATATGGTATTTATCTAAAAAAATGTTCATTTATTTTACATTTTCCAATTTTGTAGAGTACAGGCTTTTGTAGTAAGACCTAATGATTATCTGAATTTCCTCAGTGTCTGTTGTTATGTCCCCCTTTTCATTTCTGAACTTTTTAATTTGAGTGTTCTCTCTTCACCTTTTGATTAGTTTGGATAGGGGTTTGTCAATCTTGTAGATTTTCTCAAGGAACCAGCTCTTCGTTTCATTGATTCTTTGGATTGTTTTCTGTGTTTCTATTTTGTTGATTTCAGCCCTCAGTTTGATTATTTCCAGTCTTCTACTCCTCCTGGGTGAGTCTGCTTCAACAGGTAGCAAAGAATGGCTTTTATTTTATCTTTCCTGTCAAAAAATTGAGCATTTCTTAACTCTTGTTTATAAATTAGTTAACTGTTTTAATTTTCTCTGGTAGCTCCTGGTGACTTCCAGTCAAGTAGATCATTTGAAAGAAACCCATAATGTCAATCACTTTAATATTTTTAAGCAAAATTCTTTAATATTGCGGTTACCAAAAGAATTGTGGTAAGGCTGGGAATAATTCTGAACCTTTTCAAGAAAATGATTCTCTGTCCCTTTTAGGCGACATATTATAGTGTTTCCCCTACTAAATTAATCATTTCACCGAAAGCCAAAAGATATACACTAAAGGTATTGCAAGATTTGGATATTTTATTATCTGTATTGGAAATGAGATGGTAGACTTGCTGACTGGTGGTCAGAAAGCCCAGGGATCCCCCTGTCCCCACATGCCTAACACTGGAACTAAAGCTATACTATGCTGAAATTAGTTTTTCCATGGTTGCTGGTAACTCAACTCAGGTCTTTGTGGTTGGGGGGAAAATCTTCTTGTCAAAGTGTTCAATCCAGAAATTTACACAAACACAGAGAAATATGTATGAATTAAAGGCATCAGTTCCATCACGCTATTGGTATTTTCTTTATTTTGGCAACTTTTTTTATCCTATACACATATATAAACATAAATATACTATTTGTTTAGTTAATATTCATATGTAATTATTGCTTTTATGTATTTTATGTTTCTTTATGAAAATTTTATAGCCTGGATTTTATTTCACATGACTAGAATTTTATTTCTAAGAATAGACATTTAAGAAATGTTTTTGTTACTTGGATGAATTCCTCAGTAGAGACTTGATAATGATGTTTTTCATTTGTTTTGTAAAGAGCCTTATTAATTTCTTGATACTTGAGAAAAACTAATTTTCAAATTTGTTGTGAAATTATTTCATGATTACAAAGTTCAGTACACAGAATGTGACAAATATTTACCCAGAAATCCTTATTGAATGGATCCATATGGGGTTTATATAATGGGTATTACTTTTCCCACTCCAGTTCTTAATAGTAGGTAATAGACACGCTCTTTTAATATATTCTTTAAATCTAAGGATCCTTATCTGAGGTATCTTGGATGTTAAGATGAGATGTGTATAGGGTGTTCTGGCTTGTCAGTATATCCCTAAAAAGATCAGAATAGACCATCAAAACTAAGTATAAAGTTTTTACAGATTCCTGCATTCATTCTGTGGAGCAATTCATTATAAGTAATTCCCTGAGAAGGGTATTTTGAAATAGTGAGTGAGGGAGATGTTCACAAGAGGGCTCCAATTTGGTGATCAATGAAAAATGTTTATATGTAATTGTTAGTCCATTTTCTGCTGGTAATTATAAAAGCATACATCAAATCAATTACAAAAGATTGATTTTACTCAAACTTATAGTTCTGTGGCTATGTTCCAGTAACACAACTAATAATGGTCTTAGACCTAGAGTCCTAGACAATGTGGAGGATTACATGGAAGGTGCCAGGAGCAAGGGCCACATGTATCTGTCTGGGCCAGGGATAATTTGGGCTGGCTATATTTTATGGAGTTATTTGTTCTATGAAACTCCATGAAATGAGTCGTACACACTAGGGATTTGAGGGAAAGATGACATCAGAAGAGGTGACATACTTTATTTGATGGCCATTAGAAAAATACTCTTTCTGCATCAGTGTACATGTATGACATATATATGGTGACATGACATTTATATTGTCACCAAAATACTGTCTGAATGTAATGGTATTTCATTTGATGGGGTAATTTAGTTCTTTCTGCTTGTTTTAACAATAGAAGCAGATAATAAAAGGCTTATGAGAACCTAAAGATCAACAACAAAAAAAAAAAGATTTTTCTCATTTAATGGGATCAACAAGAAAGACTCAGAAGTGAGGAAATGATAGAAAAAATGATGAGAATGTGTTATATTCATGAAAAATTATGCTTAAATAAAGTCATTTATTCTATATAATTAATTTTAACTAAATTACTTCACATGCTTGATTGTAAAAACTAATTCTTAGATTAAACTAAAGTGGACACAAACCAATCAAAGAGTAATTGTCAGTTAATACATTATACATAAATGGGTGTGCAAATATCCCTAAGTATAAATGATATATCTATTCTCAAGTACCTATAATATGAGCCCAAAGGCAAATTTTCAAGTAAAACCTATGTTTTATTGTAACTGGCATTTCAGCTATTCCAAGTGACAACCTTCTCTAAATTTTGATTATTGAAACTGAACCAATGTAGAATCTGGACTCAAAGACAGAAAGTAAAAGAATTTAGTAATTCAGAGCATTTAAAAGGAGCCATATATAAAGTCAATTTAAATTTGAATTTTTTTGTACATACATATGCGCATATACATGCAATAACCTGGTTCCTTATTTTTATTTTAAAATTTTAAATAGTGATATTAATATCATAGGAAGAGTGAAGAACATAATTTGATCTACTAGAGAGATAAAATAAGAAAGCAAAGTAAATCCATCCATTCAATAATAACCAATATCGAGGCTTTTGTATCCTAAGACAATGCTAATGGAAATTTCTTAAAATAGGCTGTCCATGGCAATTCTTTCATGAAGTGTGGCAGAGATGTGACAGATGAAAGAAAAACAAAGCCAAGTCTTAAACTGAAAAGAATAATGTCTTTTTGTTTGGTGTGTGTGTGTATGTATATGCATATATATATATATACATATGTATATACACACATATGTATACACACGTACACATTATGAACATAGAATTCTTTGTTTCTAAGAGTTTTCTATCTTTACACAGTTAAAAACATAACCTCTAGGACAGCAGGGACCTTCAGACTGAGCTGGGTAGATGTGATGTTGTTAATGATGCATTGACGAGATCATGTTTCCAGGCTCTCCAGGAGACACTTGGAATTAGGATGTGTGGCTAGATCCTGTAGAGTATACTAGGGCTAAAGAATTTATGGCTAAACTGGATGTCCAAGTGTATAAAATAGGTATTTCTACAAATACCAAAACTGAAATGTGTCAATAGCACTGAGGCAGGCAAGATTTTTTTTTTATAAGAGTGTGGATACCACTATGGAATAGAATTGGGGGTTCATTTTAGAATTGTTAAAAGACACGATCTCAGCATGTTGTTCACTCTACCTTAGAATGTACAAAGTATCTCACACTGGCCTTGAATTCGAGATCTTCTTTAGCCTCTTGAGTACTGAGATGCTCAGCCATGTTTTCACACTGCTTGAATATATCTGTGAGTCAAGCTAATGAAGTGACAGAAAATGTGATTCTGTGAGTTTCCCCAGAGTACCAAGTTAAGAGACTTGAACTTATGCTTTATTTCTACACATACCATTAAGCACCTGCACAAAGAATCATAATCCATCCGCAACCTTAAGGAGCTTAGCAACAAAGAAACAGCAGACTAATGGAAATCAGAAGATAAACTTTATGGATTTGCTATTCCAGAATCCTGGACTGGGTTTTAGAGGGGGGCTTTGTAGATAAGTAAAAGGAATAGATGTCTTCTCTGAACTAATAAACCATTAAAAATGTGTTTAAAAAAATCTAGTTTTCTACTTCCACATACTGAGGTAGTGTAAGAGAAAAGGAAATGTCCCAAGAAGTATTTTACCATGAGGATTTGCTGAATGGAATATATCTGTCCTCCTCAAAGGTAAGCCTGCTCTTGTTCTTCTCTTGACCTTCCCTCTGACTCTGATTCTTTTGCTTAATGAAGTACACTCTTGACTACTCCCACTTATTAGAGGGTGGGTGATGATGAGGGCGGATGATGGCTCCGAGTAGGAGTCAAACCACTGACCTTTCTGATCCTCTCTTGGTCTCTTTACAAACAGAGGAAGCCCTGTTGAGTGGGAGGGGATATGCAGAACTAATGGACCATGGTGCTCTCTGAGTGGGGATGTTTCTTGAGATGGTTGATGACTCCTCTTCTTACTTTGCTTCTTTGAACCAGAGATGGAGAGTTAATCAAACGACAATGTAACAACTTCTGACTGGCCAATGCTAGTGTACTTTTATGTGGGGAATAATTAACCTATGAAAATCACTGGTACTGGACAATATTAGGCAGGTAATTTAGGAAGACTATAACAGTGGCTTGAACATTTATATGCATATAATTAACAGAGACAGGTTTAGAATCTACTGTATCGTGCTATATACCCACATGTCTTGATTTAGGAAAAGAGCTACTTAACCCTTAGTGACGAGACACTTATATAAACCTATATTCCTAAGTAATCTTGATTAGTAAAGACTGGAGAGACTGGAAATGTCTTAATAATATAACTGGCTGTTTTACCAGAAGACCCAGGTTTGATTTCCACAATCACATAGAAGTTCAAAATCATCTGTAACTTCAATTCTAGTTCATCAGATTCCCGCTTATGACATCTGAGGGCACCAAGCATGCAACTGTTGCCCAGACATACATATAGCTTGAACACCCATGCACAAAAGAGAGCATAAGTAAAATATTTTAAGAAAGGTTGGAGATGTGACGGTCGAATTATAAAAATATTCTTGTTAGCCAGTGAGTAGATTTTATCATTTATTTACTAATTACTCCTCTGAAATATTGTTTGAAACTCTGTGTGTGTGTGTGTGTGTGTGTGTGTGCGCGCGCGCGCACACACACGTGCACATACAGAGGCATTGACATAGTGCTTGTGAAGGTCAGAGGACAAATTGCAGGATTTAGTTGTCTTCTTTTACTGTCTGAGTCTCTCAGATTGCTGAGGTTGTCAGCAAGCACCTTTAACCACTGACCCATCTGGACTCTGTCCCAAAGCCAGAATCATGTAAACTTTTAAATTAATATCCTTGTTATAATCATTTATCATTTTCTGGTAGACAGGAGAAAAAGTTGATAAATCTGGAGATAACACAATTCTAGATCAAGATTATTATAACTATATCACATTCCCATTTTTGATCACTAACTATAATATATGCACTTCTGAATACGTGTGTGTGTGTGTGTGTGTGTGTGTGTGTGTGTGTGTGTGTGTGTAGAATGACAGCTTGGAAGACATCTCTGAACGAAGCTAGAACATTAACAAAGGGATATCTTAACAGGTATAGATATTACTTGACAAAGAAAAAATTTAAGAATTATTACATTTATTGAGAGCACATTTCCTAGGAGACACTTTCTTTTCAGGGACATAGCACAGAGCCGCATTCACTCTGTCTGGCCATCTTTAAACTGAATCATTAAAGATAACTATTTCTTTATCCAGCTGTTTTGGGACAATTAGCCATGTGACAGTCAGACGGGACAGGAAGAAGGCAACGGCCATTTTGGCACAGATATATGGCTCTTCTTGGTTAGAAAAAAAGGAAGGAAAAGAAAGCAAAATGAAGAATTCTGATAGAACAGACTAAGCTAGCTCCCCTCAGAGTGATTCACCAACTTGGCTGAAGTCTGAATCATCTTCCATAGATGAGAGAGTGACAAGCCTTGACTATTTTAATATTGTTTAAAGACTGATTAATTGAATAGCCTAGGTAATTTGAATTTAAATGTAGCAAAAGTAATGATCCCTCATTTAAAAGTTCTTGATGAATCACAAATTCCCATTAGCTTTAAAATTAGGGCTGAAGGTTAAAGTCTTTTCAAAGCTGCTAAATAAATATGATTTGGCCGTGTTACCCCATCAAAGTTGAATAGAAAGGCATCATTCACACATTAATTTGATTGATAATACCAGACAATCACATACATATTTTTATCTTCCTCCCATTGTTGGGTAAAATTTCAAGTTCAAGTCTTGAAAGAGCAAGAGTGTGAAGGGCTCCCTTCCTCTTACCAGTTAGTCTGTCCCAGACTGGACTAATATTACTAATTTTGTTGGTGGACTGTTTACTGAGCATACCCAATGCCCCAGTGTCCATTCCCAGGCCTGATACAACACAAAGCTGCAGAATTTTCTTATGGGCCGACCAAGCCCTGGAGGTTTCGGTGGCATCCACACAGGTGCTTTTTAACACACCTACAAAGGTAGCAGCTCACCTCACTGCACAGTGACAAGGGACTAAATAAATTTTTTTCCTAGGTCTCTGCCGAAGTTGCCATCATTCTGAAATTTCTGCTGTCCTGGCCAAGGAAAGCCAAGTTGAGCACTCGTCTCTGACTCCAGCTTATTCTGCAGGGAGGGTAAATAAAGTAGACTAAGGAGGGAAGAGAGCGACATCCAGGATGGAAAATCACTACTTAAAGTTGGAGAAGAAGTAGGGAAAAAAATCCAAAGATTTCTAAACGAGAGCACTATTTCAAAGGCTGCATTCCCCACAAAATACTGTTCTTCTATTCCCATGGGATCTGTGAACTTCATCCTGTTTAGTACATGTTTATAATAGGTGTTCAGTCTGCTTTTGCACTTCTCCTAGCCCTAGTGTTCCTTATAGAACATACCTCAAGCCTTCTGGGAGAGTTTGATTTCCCCTTTCTTAATCTGTTGTACCCCATGCTTTTCTGTAAAGATACAGAGGAATTCTTGTTTCCTGAGTCTGGAAGGAATGGGCTTGTAAAACATCTGTGCCAAGGGTTGAAGTGAATAGCATTTTTATTCTTTGTTCAAATCAGCCTCAGTGACAGTGCAATATTGGATATGGCCGTGACATCCTTAATGCATGGAGTCGTTGCATGTGTGAAAGGCTTCTCCTGCCTCAGCCAGCACCAAGCTTTATAGAAGATGGATATAGATCATAAAATGAGACTTTTATTGCACACTAAAGCATGAGTCTAATTGCAGCCAGAGTCAAACAACTATAGCAGGAAGGTAGTTTCAGGCAAGAAATAAAAATACTAAACTGTGTACATCCACGTGGTGAATCACCACGAGGCCATTATGACCCAAGAGCCCCAGGGCATCGCAGTTGTAGAGAAACTTTCAGGTGATGCCCAAGGACATTTAATTACATTATTCTAATTTGAATTATTAATGACAGTATTTAAGTGCAGGCAGACAGCTTGGTGGAAAATTTGGAAAAATCAAAGATTGCATAAATATTCATTTTTCTCCATCTCTTCAGTCTGAAAGAAAAAAGAAAACATACAGCAAGCCATTCACTTAGACACAGGCCCAAACCCAAATCATCTTTAAATACCAAGAGAGCAACATGCCCTCAGGAACAACATTCAATAGATGTTTGCAGTTTGGCAATGCCTTGTGCTCCCCTGCAGAACAGTTATTCTGCCACTATGAGACTATTGTCCCTGATGTTTGGTGTCTCATAAAATGGTGTGTATGCATGTAATCTAAGTGAAGGAACTCAAGAGACAGGTACATCTGCTTTTCACTAAGGCTTTCTCTTTCTAGAAAATCAATATTTTCTAGAGTGAATGAATGATACATTGAGAAAACATACAGGTGAACTTTAAAATTCTTTGTTATGGGGACTTTAAGAAAAATATTAACTCAAAGGAGAAAAAAATATTGCCAATTAGGGTATACGTACAAAAATGTAGAACTCAGATATTCTGCTTTTCCTTTCCAACCTAAAGGATGAAGTTGACCAGTGACCATTCAACCAAAGACCCTGACAAACACTAACACAAAATAATCTGCTTCCAGAAGACTCAAATCTTTTTGGAAATACTTTTTTGCTATGAAGAAAATATAATGATTAGTGTTAAATCAACTAATCAAATTTTATACCTTTTCCCCAAAACTAACATTTCTTACAAAATTGTAACTGGGGTAGAAAAAGAGGGAGGGGATAGCTTGAAAGTGACAGAAAGGGTCCTCATCTCACTGGCTGCTTTTCATAATGAGAAGCTATCATACAACTGGAAACAAAGATGCAAACCTCAAATTCAGCTGTGCTTCAAGAGGGAATAGTTCATATTTTCTAATAATCCAGACACTGAGCTAAGAATTTATTTAGAAGAAGAAACCACCGCTACCAGATTTGAGGGAAATTGCTCATTAATTTAGTGTATCCATACTTAAAAAGAATTTTGTCTTAAATGTCAGAAACGGTCAACAGGAAGAATGTCACAGAGTTCAGACAAGAGTGCACAGATGAGAGCAACACGGAAAGGAAGCATGAGGAGTGGACAGAGTGCATCAGAGGGCGAGCACAGCACTTCTGTCTAACGCAGGAAGGCTGGAGAGCTGTGCAAAGAGCAATGGAGATAAGATAAAGACCAGCCTTGCTATAGGAATTTTAAGGCAAGTCAAGATGGGTGTGGAAAGGAATGAGCAGGGAATGTGCTTGGGCAGACAAAAGGAGGAAAATAACAAGGAAATAATAACCATAACACACTAAAGGCCAGCACCTAGTCTGGCCTTTTCCCAAGTTATTCAGTTAATATACAAAATAGGCCTTTTATGATGGTAACAAGGGCTCTGATTACCCACATATTACAGGTTAGGAAAACAACACAAAGTTTACCAGTTTGCCATGATCACGTGTGAGAGGACAATACGTGGTACAATTTCAGAGAATGAAGTTTCAGCATCCATATGGTCCTATACAGCCTCTCACTTAACATGAGTACCCAACGGGATAGAAACAAGGGCAGACCAAGGAAAGTACAAGGACTTTATGAAGCTGGATGTTTGGTTTCAGTAGGAAACGTGTTTCTAGGCTTAAAATGTCTTCCGTCAGCCCTCAGCTGCCTTGCAGCCCAGAGCTGAGGCTGGGTCTGTTAGCAGCAGTGAGGGAAATGGATAAATAATTGATTAGGCACAGCGTGCTCTGTGAGTGCAGATCTGTGGGGAGGAGAGGGGTCCAAGAGGCAGAGGCAGATGGCGAGCTGTAATGTGCCTATATTAATAGATGTCTTCATTAGATGATATATTCACAGGAGTCTGGGTGAGTGCCTTTCAGCCCTTGCCAGGAACAGACAAGGTCTAAGATGAAGGTGACACATACCTGGAGGACAGTGGAAATGGCAGGTCAGACACAAAGCAAATGGAGATGTAAAGATGTCATAGTTGCAGGAAATAAAATAAACAAATACTCTATGCCAAAGCTATTTCCTCCTTTGCTGGTGAGTCTGGCTCTGAGTCTGTGAAATAAAGAAGCTCTCCTAACCCTGTCTACCTCTTTTCTCTACGCCTTGGACAACCCTCTTTGTTCATTCTTTGTCTGTTTCCACATAGTTCTGTCTTTACATTTAGTCACAGTTCCCTTTCTCTCTATCATTCCTTGCTTTTCAGTACCTGCCGTCATCATCCACTCTCCTGTAATTAACTCCCTGGCCAAAGTCTCTTGTACTTTCTATGCTGCTAATATCATTACATTCAGACACATCTGCATACAGAGTGCTTTTGTATCAATGGATATTTGTTGATCAATTTAACATGATTGAGTAAACATTGAGGCTGAAACTTTTATATTCCATAAGAATTAATATTGATGACAGTATACTTAAATACAAAACAGTGGCTGAACAGATGTTAAACATTTCAGTCACTTTATCTCTCTGTACTTTTTATATGCAGAGAGGCATATACACATATTACCCCTCTGAGATTAAATATTTTGACATAATTGGAAGTCTATGTAGGCCAAACAAGAGTAAAATTTCAGCAGAATAATGTTTGATTTGTACAGCAATTACCAGTGACAAATAATGATGTCCTCAATTATTGCTCTAGATTTCCCCTGTTCCTCAAGGAAAAAAAAAAGTCACCACTCAGAACACTGTTAAACTTTCAGAATGTGCATAATGGAGTATCATTTAATGAGTGCCGAATACTACTGAAGATGGTGCTGGTGCTGGGTGGCATGGAATGTAGAAAACTATGTCAAGGAATTGAAGTTATAGAAGAAAATAGGATACGCCATTCAAACCAAATGAAAGATACTTAAGATAGGTAACCCAGTTCTAAGTTGACAAAAGGTCATATTGTACCACACAACTAGGCTTAAAATATTTCCACTTTTTCTTAAACCTCAGTTAAGTTTTAATGCTCTTCCCAGCTCAGCCAGTTTCTAATATTCAGCTCACCAATGTATTCAGAGCCAGTCATCCAGAAGCAGTGCTAGGGTATGAAGGAGCTGCATAGAGCATCTTCAGGAGAGCATCTTCAGGAGAGCATCTTCAGGAGAGCATCTCATCCTAGGTTTGGACCATGGTAACATCGGCATTTTCTTGATCACTGTTCCAAGGCCAGACTCAACAAATCTCTGGGCATAGAAGTAATGTTAACCCTACCAAGTCAACTTTTGGGATTGTTTTGATTCCATTTTGTTTGATTTCTTCTCATTCTTCAGAATGGATTTTCATGATATCCTTTGTCTTTCTAATAATAATGCTCAAAATTTTTAGCATTTTTGACCTAAGAAGAAGCAACTGGAAGATAGTAATGTCAATATTTTGTACCATGTCACTATTAAAGTTCTATTTTAATTGTCATTTGAAGTGATTTATAAAATAAAGCTTAAGTTTTTTTCTATTTTTTTTCTTTTTTATTGTTTTTATTAAGCTATACATTTTTTTCCAGAGAGACATACATGGATCTACCGAGGAAAGTGAAAAGGACAAGATCTGAGTAAATTTGGAGCATGGGGGTCACGAGGGAGGGAAGTGTCTTAGGGTTTTTGTTACTGTGAACAGACACCATTATCATGACAACTCCTAAAAAGAAAACATTTAATTGGGCTGGCTTACAGTTCAGAGATTCAGTCTATTGTCATCATGGCAGTGTGCAGTATGCAGACAGACATACTGCGGGCTACGTCTTAGCTTGCAGGCACAAGAAGTCAGCTAAGACACTCATTAGTATACCGACCACAGGAAACCTCAAAGCCTGCTCCCACAGTGACACACTTCCTCCAACAAGGCCATACCCACTCCAACAAAGCCATACCTCCTAATAGTGCCACTCCCTATGAGATCATGAGGGTCAACTGCATTCAAACTACTACAGAACCATGCACTTTTTTTTTTTGCAGACACCGCTGATTTTCTAAATTAAGAATGACTTTGACTCTGCTTTTCTTTCTTATCCTGAGTCATTGTCCTGCAACATATCATTTATAAAGTGACACATGTCCTTTCTATTGGCGCTTTTGACTCAGCAGTTTACAAACACCAGATGGTGGTACCTGCTAGGCTCCCTGGCTCCTTTCTTCCATTGAGGCTATTCCTTCCTCCTGGATGGAGATACTTTCCTGTTATCTGACCTCAACAGAATATGCTCCTTGAGAGCTCAGAAAGCACCAGGCTTCAGTTTCATTCATTCAGAATGAATGCTTTGTGCTTTTCATCAGGTTCATTGTTTAAATTCTTCCCTGCATTTTCTCCAACTGTTAGATCCATATATTGCACTAATAGGAAGAATCACTGCTTCCAAAAGCTAGGTTTAAAGTTAAGGGTGCCTGTAAAACTTCACCTCTGGTACTTTTTAATCATAGCACTCAAGTATATAGACCAACATTTTCTCATCAGAGAAAAGGGGGAGCAAACGTTGTTACCTACTCTTAGAATCATTGTGAGGTTAGATGGCTGAATACATGCATAGAGTTCAATAACCTGCCTACCACATAGAACATTATATAGCTATAATTTCCCTCCAGTCTTTTCCTCCTATTATAAGAACTCTTACATGCCATTGTCTTTGCAGCAAATGTGTCTTATGTACCCGCTACATAACGACTCCATAACAAGCTCTGTATTAGATTCCTACCCAATGATGCCATTCTTAACTTAATATACTTTAAAGAATTTAAAACAATATTTATGTTTTTCTTTTTATAAAAATAGTGTGCAATTATTTTTTCTTTCACCTGTATAATGATTCAGAAATCTTTAAAATGTGCCTGGGTAATTTATTTGGAAATTTATTCTGAGATACTCCTATTCAAGGTCATTAGCCTGGTAGTTTACAAAAGAAGCTATTTTGACCAAAAGCTGGTTCTTCCCTCCTGTTTGTTAAAATGAGAAAGTGTCAAACAAAGGGCTAATCACTGAATACTGAAGCACCCTAACTCACAGCATTGAGCCCAGCCCTGTAATTATGTTAAGTGAATAAGAAGCCATTTCGGCAAACACACTAATTGGCTAAAATATTCAGGTCAATACAAATCCACAAAAAAGTTGTTGAACTATGAAATCATTGTCAGGCAAATATTTTGATGGTGTATAAAAATTCATGTTGGGAAATATTCTATCCATATGTTGTGGTTTGCGTATGACAATATTATATACAAATATTTACCTGTCAAAATATCTGACAGGCAAATATTAACATGCTTCAATAAGTTAGAACTGGCAAAATAAAACCCTGAAAGAATAAAAAAGGAAACAACTGCACAAGCAATAGCTTTTCAAATATGCCTTGAAAAACAGCTTTTTAAAATATTTAAAGAAAAATGATGGGAAATGTTTATGAGGCCACAGTATAAGCAACTTAATAAGCCATTTGTAAAATACTAGGAAAAAGCTTAAAATAGGAATCTTGCTGATAGGAAATGAAAGTAGTAAAATAAATCCAGAATACCAGAGAAAAAGAAGCATGATACCAATTATTGTTATCTAGTGAATAAATACTTATCGGATAGATTTTATTCTAGAGAACAGCACAAGAGGCCAAGTATAAATTTCTTCTGCATGTGATGAAGATTTGCACAGCAAAAAGAAAAAAATAAGTAACCAAATTCATCAGACCCTTCTGAAAAAGACATTCTGAATAATTTCCTTAGAATAAAATTCTAGTAGAACTAGATACAGGAAATATTATGTCTCCCACTTTAGAATTAAATGGGCTCTGTCACAAGGGTTCTAATTTTTAAATTAATTCCTGCTCATTTAAGTATTAGCACGGGATTAGACACCAATTAAGATGAAATGGACACCATTTGAAAGGAGGAGGGCCTGGCAGCATGACTCGGGGTTAGCTGGCAGGTCGTTTTGATGATTTATGTGTGCATGATTCATGTGGGCAGGATAGGTAGTGTGAGACAGCACAGTCTCTGATTTACAGGTTTTCAATCTATGTTAGGGAAAACTGCAGCATAAAATTCATCAGCTGGAAGGATGTCAACCCAAAATGCAAAATTATTCAGCACCTGCATCCTGCATAAGACAGAGGAAAAGAATCTAGGTCAGTGAACTAAAGGAACCAGGTAGCAAGGTGAAGGACAAATGGACAGAAGCAAATGCAGGAACTAAACAGAACCAGCTGCCATAGAAACACCTCTCAACCTGGTGATCAACTGCCCTGGCTCTAGAAAGAAGATGCTGGAAAACTGTCACTTGGTAAACAACGATGTCCTGAATAACTTGAATGTGCATTTTGCTTACCATGGTGGATGATAGGAGGTGTTAATAAACTTTTATAAGGACAACAGTGAATGAAGATTCACTTCCCTTTCAGAGCTGCCTTTCTGATGATAGCAAATCAAACTGAAATAATCTCCAGAAAGTGTCAGTGCAGCACACAGTACTCACAACTGATCTATACAGAGCACGTGACGTGAGACCCTCAGTGAGCAGAGTGCAGTATTGCGTCTTCTGCAATTAGAACAGGGTCCTTGGACGGAGATGCTGCTGTTACTATTTTTATACATGAAGAAACTAAGACTTCCATCTTAGATTTTTTTTGGTTTTGTTTTGAGCTGTGTATGAATTTTGACTATCTCAAGGCAAATTTTCATAAATGTTGTGTTTTGACACATGACCTAAGTAGGAATCTAGCCCTACATCTTCAGTGTGGGTGTGTGTGTGAGAGAGAGGGGGGGGTTCTTACTGAGTTTTCCAAAGATGGACTTTCTTTTTTAATTTTATGAAGGTGAATTTAAATTTTAATGCAAAATAAACTAATGCGATGCTTAAGATGACTAAACTGCCCACACGGAGATTCTGGAGGAAAATTCTATTTGTGTTGGGCACTCTTAAGTGAAGTCATTTGCTTAAGTCCCATGTAGTGGCCTGTTTGTGGCAGTTCTGCCAAATGGAATGCTGACCCATGACTCCGGGTTTAGACTACACACACTCATACCTGACTAAACACTCCTTCTCCTTCTCTCTGGGTCCTCCTAACTTGCTTTTATTCCTGGAGTCAAGGAAGTAGTAAGCCAGTAACTTGAAGATGGTTGTCAAGGGAGTCTGGAAACAGTTACATTTTATACAGTGTTTTCCGAGCATGAGCAAACAAGAGCAGGCTCTGTATTTAGAAAGCACACACAATGAGTAAGGGATACTCAAATTACACTTATATGTTTGTGTTTCTCAGTGGAATAGGTTTTGCTTCATCGCTACACTTCTGGTGTTTTATTTAGCTAATGGCACTGTGGAGATTTCACAGGTATGTATTGAATTGAAAAGTTTAAAGAAAAGAATTATTACTTAGCAAAAGAATTAAGCAATGGGGATATAAAAAATAGATGTGTGCATGGAAGTTCTCAAAAATCCTTTCAGGAAATTTTGTGAAATTAAGATATTATATAAAATGAATCAGTATTTGAAGCTTAAAAGGACAATTTGGGAAAGTTGATGAATAATCCTGGAAATGGTATTTTCTCAATCATCTTTGATCTGATGAACATGTATCCCAGAAACACTGAGGACAAGCTGAGACAGAAGAGAATTGAAATAAGGAAAGACGACACATTTTTAGTATGACATGGCACCCAAAGTCTAATGTTATTTTTGGGTACAATCTATTTAGAGCATTTATCATGCAATAGAGGGTGACAGTTCTATTCTCAATGACATTCATGAGACCTATTCTAGAATGCTATTTCTATTTGGTTAGTCTGACTACCAAAAATAAGTAGACAGGTTGGAAGAAATCCAGAGAGGAACTTCACAATTGATTAGTAGAGAGATGCTGACTTACTGGGAAAGGTTGAAAGAATTATGTCCATACAGCCTGGCTGAAGAAGATGTGTGTACGTGTTTCAAAGCCATAAGCCCCTAATAGAGGGAGAAATAATTTACTCAGATGAAACAGATTTAAATTGAACTTTACAGTGAAATGGGCTTCAGAAGAAGAATTTGGCTTCTTTCTTATGTGGAAGTTGGTTTGTAGTAACTGACATCTTGGTGACATCATCTTGGAAGTGGTGGGTGCCCTGAAATGAAATACCAAAATATACTTTACCAGGACACTCAAAAGAAGGATAAGAAGGGGAAATGACTTGGTTCATTTTAGGCCAATGTCTATATATCCCCCATTGAAGTTTTGGGCAGCTAAGCATGTAGCACATTTAATTTCAAATTTAAATTTAAAATATTTTAATTCAAGCTGGGCTAAACCTGTCCCTTTTCTTCTTTTTGCTATTTTTCCATAATAAGCTAATGTGACTTTAACACTGTGTCTATCATAGAGCGATTCAGGAATTCTACCTAGGAAGAGTTGCCATTCATAAAATGATTCTAAAGACAAGTCAACTATGGAAGAAATTTAAAGTAACGCTGTCTAAGAAGTTATGAATGTTAAAGCATTATGACTATGCTTGAAATAAATTTATTCACTGAGTATACTGTATAGAAGCAATTCAAAGAACCTTGGCATTTATTTCTTAATCGTGAGCTTGGATAATCCACCCCTTTTGCTACACTGTTCCCTTCAACTGTGTGTGTCACCTTTACTTCACAATTCTGAGAAATGTAAAAAAATTAAATTCAGCAAGGAAAATAGATGGTAATGGTAAAAGACAAAATGAAACTATGAACAAATAATAGTAAGGTGAGTCAAAAATTGGATTAAGTAATGAAGTTCGCAACTCTTATGGCTCTTACATATTTAAAACACTGGCATTGTTTACTTTTATATATATACTGCTCTATGTCACTTAGATATACACAGTAAGATTATATACAATAATATTTGCCATTCTGTAAACTTCCTTTATGTTTTTCTTTAAACTACCCATTTCAAAAAACCCAGTCTTATCAAAGTATTAACAAAATAAAAATATTTCATTGCTTTGTTTCCTGGGTCTGAATCAAATTGTCACTTTTTTAGCCCTCCTCTGAAATAAACTTTCTGTAGTTCATAAATATTCTTAATCTCCACTTGGAAATTAAGAAGCCCCCCAAAATAGTGTTTTACCAGAAAAACATCACAAAGTTCATATTGAGTAAGAAGAGAAAACATAGGAAAATAGCATCTATTTTAGTTATAGACCTGGGTTGGAATGGCTATTGTCTAAGGAAAAAATATAACTAAATAAAACTATGTGTAACCCAGAAATGACTTTTATCTGAGCCTGAATTCTTGGTAAATGTGAATGTGAATGTATATTGTATGTCGAACACTTAATAATTACAAAGAATTCTATTTTCACTCACTTCTGTTCACACATGCACACATTCTTCCACTAGACTCATCATGATACTAAGCCCCCGCTTTTCTCTCTCTATCTAGAAGATGTAATAATTGAAAAAAAAGGTTTTGAGGGAAAAATAGAAATTATAAACAAAAATTCACTGTTAAAGGTCAATAGACATGGCCACATTTCTTGTGTGGGCAAAAAAGTAGTCCAGTGGTGCTTTTAATGATGGAATGGTGTAAGAGAGAATATTTCAGTGAAAATTCATGGAAAATCTAAGTGATGAGGGCAATCATGAATAGCCAAAGCACTTTTAATATCTAGAGACTGAACTCTGCTATCTCTAGATATTCCTAGTTTACTTTTTCTCACAATAGATATTTACATACGCCCCCAGTTCTTTTTTCTCACATTGAAACAGTTATTCATAAATATAGGAAAGACTCAGTGTTATTGAAACAAATACCTTGGTCTCCTTTGGGAAATGTAAAGTCAAATTACAACCTCCAAAGTTCAAAATCCTCTAATAAGTAGATGGCAGAAGCACCCAGTAGGTGGAATAGAGCATGGTCACTTTATTTCAAATCCTGTGCTCCCTCTCAATCCAGTAGCAATAACTCCATATATGAACATGAATAAAGGTACATACTTACATTATGTGGCCACTTACCCAACTTTTGAAACCAGCTGGAGATTTTTGAGTAGTGGAATAATTCTTGCACAAAGCAAAATTTACAGTAGTTACAAGGAAGTCCATGGGCTTAAGGGTTTTTCCTTTCCCTTTCCTATTTTTGTTTTAAGGTGGTATATTATTGATTAAGAAGGGGTGAGTAAATATCCCATTTTATACATATGCAGCTGTTTCAGTCACATATTGTTCTACTCCACTGAAGTATTCTGGGTGATGCCCTGACTGTCCTATCAAGACTTCTCTGAAGGATCTGGACTGGACACAGAGTATCTCATTTCCACTATAGGTATTACAGAAGTGTTAACTAGCACACTGTTTTGCACACAAGGGTTGTTCAAAATTGCAAGCAAGTATGAAATAAATATCTCCTCCAAACTCTCCCTCCCCCCGAAAAAAATTCAAGTGAAATAAGTCTTGGCTTATGACACTACCTCTAATGTCATTACAGATTTTACTCTTCCAGTCCTCCGCCAGCTTCTTATGTTTCCTTCATGCACAACCTTTGAAGCAGCTTGTCCCTGGGCATAGCTAAAATTACCGTGAGACTTTAATATTGTTATGGTAAATATTTCATTTTCTTCTAGTTTGCATTCTTTTGGACCAAGAAAGCTTTCCTTTCCTTGATTCAGAATTTCACTGTGGATTCAGCAAACATTTATATATTCTCTTCTTCATCTCTTCACATGTGTGCAATAAAAGACAGATTTATCCTAGCTACCAGGAGTCCAGGTGACTGTGGATCAGCTTTATACAATATAAAGTTCACTGGGATTAAAACTGATGCTTTTCGTCTTTCTTTCTCTAAAAACATTTCTTATACATATATCCGGGATATTAGGTTAAACATTTTCTATCCCCCACAAAAGACAATAATGCTCTTGAAACTGGGTATAAGAAGGCATAATGTGTATTCTGAACACTCAGAATATACAATGTCAACAATTCTTTGAGTAGAACACACAACCCTTACCATATAGGTCCCTTGTTAAATTATTAAATATATTTTCAAGACCTGGCCCCATTCTACTCTGTTGGAAAAGGTGCCAGCACCTAAGTCATACTTACAGAAGCTACAGAGTTGCCCAGGCATTTCCAGACCTATAGCTAACAACCTCAGAACAAAAGAATTACTTGATTTGCTCATTGCAGCATATTATAGGCATTCTCTTTGAACATCAACACTCTTCTGAATTTAAAAGAAATTTATATCAGGGAACTCAAGGAATATTTGACAATGTTTTGTAATCTAGAAAACTGTATATATATAATATAGAGTATATATACATACACACACACACACACACACACACACACACACACATATATACACACACATACATATACTGGTTTATATCATACCAATATTAGAAAATAGCTTGGAATGAGAATAAAATATTTATATGCTTGGAAAAAAGGAATATAATTTCAATGACACTGTCCTCTTTTCCATTGTTCACTGCATGTCTTGACTGACAGATCAAACGGTCTTTGTGTTAGCTTGAAGTGTAGCCTTGTCTCTGAAACATTCCCTTCGCGGTGAAATCCCTGGCAGGTCGCTTCAGCTGTCTAGTAAGAGGAAAGATTACAGAGATACGGAGACCTCCTCTCCATTTGCCTCTTCACTTTCTTTTGTTTTAATTTTCTTTGGGTAGTGCTTATACCTCCCCCTTTTTTAGCAATAGATTATACTCAGCTTATGCAAAGCAGTGAATATTAGGCCATAATATATCTATGCATCATGTATCAGTTAAAGGGGGCTTAAAAGAGAGTAAGACAGTGAGGAAACACTTTTTCTCTAGTGTAAATAATGAATGCCTTGGTAGTAAATGAAACTTATTTGAGGCATTCGTCTTCATTTTTATTGCCATAAACTGTTTTCCTGAAACATGAGGTTCTGAAAAGAATTTTATCCAATTTCTCTGAACATTATTTAAGCAAATGTTGCTTCACATTTTTTTTTAACATAAGATGCACTTACATGTGGGAAGGTCATGGAGTGAGGGAACAACAAAAGGGCAGACAATAAAAGTGAAATATGCATGGCTGTACAATATTTTTGCTTATAGTCTACACTTTGGATCTGAGTTTGATAAAAACAAAATGAAGTCATTGGAAAGAGCTTGGAATTCCCATGTCTTTTTAATGAAATTCGAGGTTATATGTATTTTAAAAATTCCGCAAGGACCAGGAAATCCTGGCCTTTTAAAATCTGAATGTATATTTAACTACCATTTAGGGCAAGTTATCTACATTTCAATTAAAAATTTGGCGTTGATTTTTAATCAGGATGAGCTAAGTACTTTAATTATAAACACCTAGCTAGAAATAAATGGGGGAAATTACTAATTTTCCTGAACTGATCCAACAGGCTTCACTTGACAGATACCCCAGCTGCACAGCTGTGCGGGTGACTTCCTCACTGCTGTGGGGGCCTTCAAAAGTGTAGTATTCCAAATGGCTACAAATGCTTTTCTGGCCGGGAAAATGCTATGGATAGAAAAAAAAAAAAAAAGGTTGCTGCTTTCCTAGAATGTCATTAACTGATACCGGCAAATAGCAGAATGGCAATGCAAACTGTACCCGGTGAACTTACATTTGATTCTAGGAAGCTCCATGGACGTTTGATTCCTCTGTCATCTCTGCAGTATGCACCCCATAGTTTGCTCCTGAGCAAGGCTGGCCAGGCCCATTTGCTTGTACTCCTTGCCTGACTTTTTGATCCTTTGTATAAGAACTACTAAATGTA
This sequence comes from Ondatra zibethicus, assembly GCA_004026605.1. Lineage (NCBI taxonomy): Eukaryota > Metazoa > Chordata > Mammalia > Rodentia > Cricetidae > Ondatra > Ondatra zibethicus. The sequence goes on along the minus strand of PVIU01014086.1, from coordinate 5,538 downwards.
CATAGAAAGTGAGAACATAGCCCTGACTTTATTTCATTAATCTTCTTAACTAAACAAAACCAATTTGCCATCTTCCTTCACCTTTATCCTTCAATTAAGAGCCTGTCTTCCTACTTTCAGCTTTCCTGTCGAGTTAACTATCACTGTTCCTTCTTTCTTTTTGCTTTCACTGATTCCCTTGACCAACCCAGTCACTAAAGCACACAATATTACCTTTTACCCATGCTTTCAAATAAAACCTTTTGTTCTTAATTTCATAAATGTCAGCCTTAGAAACAACATCAGTTTATGTTATGTTCCTCATACTGATCTTTATTTTAAAATACCAACATTGCCTCATTCTCCACTTGAAGTTCAGTATCACCAAGTAGGACTGTGAATGCCCCTTCAAGCCTTGGTTACTTCCATCCAATGTCTGACCATAGAAATGGCATCATGGAATCATCAGAGGTCTGAAAGGCAAGTGTTTTAGGAAAATATTTAAAGTGAAAAAAAAGGGAGTCCTTCCCAGTCACTTCCCAATGCAAATAATGGAAACACCATGCCGTAGGAAAGAAGGGCAAGATGGAGTTTCTTGATGGTTCATACTCTGTACTCATAGTAATTTTAATAGAATTTTCATGCCCTCTCCATTTTCCTCTTGACCTCCCATTTCACTCAAAACCTTTATTCCTTTCGTCAGATGTCTAAGTTCTTCACAATATGAACAGTGATAATTTTTGATCTTTTATTGCTCATTTCCTTCAGCATCAGACACTCAGTATGCTAGCACAGCAAGCCCTCTACCCAGATTTTCCTACCTTTCTTACTCAGTCTAAGGTCTGTCCTTAGTACTGCTGAAAACATTTTTAGGTGTTTTGTTGTGGCTAAGATGTGAAATGCCCTCCTACTGGTTCCTGTTTTTGAGCATTTTATTCCATGTGATGTTTTAGGAGGCTGAGCAAAGTTTTGGACACGAAACCTCACTGGTAAATAGAGAGCCCATAGGAACATGAGAGTTTTGTATTATAACTGATCCTCTTCCCAGGTCCAAGATCTATTTCCTAAACCTCCAAGATATGAGCAAGCTGTCTCATGCTGCTGCTGTCATAACCTCCACCATGCCCTTTCCACCATGATGGGAAACTCTAGAAACTGTGAGCCAAAATAATCACTCTGTATCTTGAGTATATCCTACTCAAGCGCTCTACCACAAGGGGCCAAGCACCTCACTTCTGGAGCTGCCTCTTGTTGGGTATTTAGTCACATGACCAAGGAAAGTAAGCAATACTGTTTTGTGAAATTACCTATTATCTGTCTTTCTTAGTAGAACACATGGTAACTAAGTGCAGGTAATTTAAACAGTGTCACTTTTTTACCTTGCTGATCAAAACCAACAGTGCCCCCACAGACTCTTCATAGTAGATGGATGAATCGGCCCAATCATTGTTTAATTATTCTTCAGGTGGTGAGATCTCCCCAGTCAAAGAAACATAGCTTATGATTGAAAAGTGTTGCACTGTGGAACTCTATGATTCTGTAAATTGAGGGGGTTTGGCACAGTTGGTATTTGAGTGAGTCTTATTTGCTCACATACATTCAGATGATGCATACATGGACTTTCACTCAGGTCCCTGTTTCCCCAATCCTCATGCCCTTCTTCACTTTCCTCTCTCATGTATTTGTAACTGGGCATATATTTGCCATTATGAATGACATGTTGATAACGATTCAGAATCCTGTGACTTAGTTCTACTTTGCCTTGATAGCTGCATATGTTTCAGCACTCATAAAAAAAGTTTATCTGATTCCATTATCTTTCTCTGCAAAACAGTATTTGAAAGATGCTACACAGGATGAATTAAATTTAAACTTTTGATCAAAATACTCCATGACTCTGTGCACATAATTTCCCTATCTACAATGCTGTAAAGATATTCATTTGAAGTAGCATTTCCTTTGCCTTCAACTTAATAAAATGTTCTTTAAGCTTTTTATATATTAAAAATCAAGTCTGTTTAAGATTGCAAATGTTATCTTAATGTGAGCTGGCTTTCAAGCAGTAAATAATTGCTTGCAAAGCAAAGTCTAGTGATCTGTATGATTTGACTGAAGCAATTCACCTCAGCTTAGCAGTGTCCTTGAGGTGTGCACAGACCTAACTCTTGTTCTCTGCATCCTGACCTTAGCTAATCATGTTCTACATCTGTATCTATTATTGACAATGGCTATTGGTGTGGGCCTCCTTTCCCTAGCCTTTTCTCTTTCAGAAACCTTCATTTACATATTGCAGTAGAGAATGAGAGAGCATTGCATGCAAATGTAATTTTTAGAAAGTAAAGTAGAAGCATTCTATTGGTCAATGACTACTGTTCTTGTCAATCAAATTTCTCACCTGAATAAAAAGAAGAATTCAGGGTTTTCTTTTCTTTCTTTTTTGTTGGGGGCGGAGCATCAGGCCATATAAAGAGCTTAAGTGACAATGAAATCGGGGAGGTAGGGATATTATTGAAGAAATAACTATTGAGACATTGTAATAGAAGTTTCCAATTTAAGATAATAGCAAACATACATTGTTTTAAAAACATTAAGTTATACAGCTTGATTTTTGGACTCATGTGTGTTATTAAACTGCCTATAGGGAATTTATACTTTTGGGTAGATGTAATGATAACATCGAACGTTTGCTAAGTATAGGTTATTGGCATTTGATTTGAAAGTCACCTTGACTTCTCTCTATATAAGTACTTTTCTACATCTGCTACTGCTATCCCCTGCTACACAGGTGGAATAAAATGTCCTGACTTTAAAAATGCCAAGGTCATTCACAGCCTCTACACTAATACTCCACACTACTATACACGTGGAGTAAGGAGAACTCATTATCAATAAGTTTGTAATACGTTGCTCATCTTCTTCACATACAATATTCTTCAAACACATGAAGAAAAGATAGTGCTCACAGCATCTAAATTTCTTCCCTGTTTCTTAAACTCTAGGTTCGAAACAAAATGAGGTCATGTAGGAGTAACCTGAATGCGTGTTTCCAGGAATTTGCTTCAGTAATCACTTTTTCTCCATATTTCTAAAAATGGCAGTGACTAAAACAAGGCAAAAATCTGGCTTCTTTAGCATTCTACGAACCAGACATATCTATTAACTAGTTGAGAATGCAAGAAATTGCATATTTTGAACTCTGTTGGAAAAGAAAGTTTTGAATAAAAATGCTAATGTTAGACAATACTGAGAGTTTGTCTTAAACTCCCAGCTCTGAAAAACAGATCCAACTCTTTGCCTTAATAAGTATTGCAATACAACAAAGTGCAAAAAATGAATTCTTAAAGAACAAGTTTAAGACACCTGTGGTGTCACATTAGTGATAAACATATTAAACTCTGTCTTATTGACATATTTTTGGAGTAAAGAAAATGTCAGTTACAAACTCTGCACAGCTGAGGTAAAACTCTATTTTGAGTCTTAAGACATAAAACCTGGGTCTATAACCATGCAGGACACTAGGAGAAGACCTCTCAGATCTGAAATGTTCCTCAAGGGCACTGGGCTATTATTTTACTTCTGCCTTCTATGCTTTCCTAGTTGCAGTAGAGGTGATGTGCTATTTGATTCTATAACTATAATTCTAAGTGGCATCTCCTCCACCCTTAAAGTAGAGGTCCAAATGCCTACTTTACAAGAGACTGTGAAGCCTGGCGATGGTAGCGCACACGTTTAATCCCAGCACTCAGGAGGCAGAGGCAGGTGGATCTCTGTGAGTTCAAGGTCAGCCTGGTCTACAAGAGCTAGATCCAGGACAGGCTCCAAAGCTACAGAGAAACCCTGTCTCAAAAAACAAAGAGAGAGAGAGAGAGAGAGAGAGAGAGAGAGAGAGAGATTGTGATGTCTAAGTCTAAAATGTATGTATGTAAATGAACAAGTTGTTAAGATCCATTGAAAACTCTAAGATATCACTTCTAAATAATTCATATATTTGGCCCTAATTACAAAGAAATTAGCTTGTGAATTATATTACTAAATTCCCTCTTCACCAAAAATTATAAAATGAATTTACCAACAAAGCTTTCTGTCATCTGTGTTGAGAATAAGTTTTGTGTAGTATTGTGAAAGTGAAGATAAAATTTATTGGAAAGAGTGTGTTCTCCTATTCAGTGATGTTTTCTTAGCAGACTACAGGGCTCAGGCAAGAAGAACACTTTTCTCATTACTTTGTGCCCATTGTTCTGAACACTGCAAAGGTACGTAACAAAAACCTTCTCATACTGAATCTGTGAGAAGATTGAACCAGAGACAAAGGGAATTCAGAACATTTACCACCTAGTCAGCACAATTCCGTTTTATTCCCTGCTATGACTGGCCAATCAGACAAATTATCTTTCTGCTTTTTTTATTTTAAATCTCTATTTTTAACAGTTGTGTTTTCCACTTATTTCCCTTAGGTCTCTTGGCTATTCAGACTTAAAGCCAGTATTTCTTATGTCCTAGGATTTCTATTCTATCTTGGCATATGTAGCTGACGAATGCCCCTTATTAAAAAATGCTTAGATCAAACTAACAACAGATAAAGTAAACTCATATGCTTCAAGTCATTATACTGTTAAAATGAAGATGTAGTCAAGATTTAAGGGCTTCAATGACTTATTCAAATTAGAAATATTGTTCTCAAGAAAAAATGCTCATTATTCAATATTTGGCACTCATTATTCTAAGTCAAGCCCTATACAAAATCCTTTATGTATGCATTATATTATAGTAATTCCTTCAGGTACATATAGTTACTGCCATAGATTAGAGCAGTTGTATGACTCTAACAAGGTCACAAAGTTAGTAAGATAAGTATCCCAGATTTAAATTAAGTTCAGAACCAAAGTCCAAGTTAACTATGCTCTGTGCTACTTTATTCAGGATGCTCTTTATGCATCATGGCAGTACAAATTCCGTAATAGTGAGTGTCTCATGGTTCTAATACTTTCTACATCCTTAGTAAAATCCTGAATGTTCATCATACAAGACGATGACTTACCTTCCATTGTTTGCCTCTCACTAAATGTAAATTATCCCATGTTGGGAGAAATTTTACTTACATAATATCTTATCTTTGTGTCATATCAAATTTAATTTTTGTGTAATGAACTTTCACATAAACCTAATTTGTTAATTAGTTAGCTGATTGTTTACTGTTCAGTGAGAATATTAGATAGAAAACATTGTAGATACATTGCAAAGACTAAGATAAAAATCTTATTCTAATGAATTTGAAATAGTGCTATGTAGAACAAGATTAAAGCAAAGGGTAATTAAGAGTAAAGAACGAAAATTTGGATTCTTTAGACATCTGTGATATTGAGCTAAGTGGGATGTAAAGAACAGTGTGTGCTAGCTATTAAGCAGAACTTCGGAGATGAAAGAGACTTAACAGATTCTTTGAATATTTGATATTAGAGAAGAGAAAGGGAAGGGAAGGGAAGGGAAGGGGAGGGGAGGGGAGGGGATGGGAGGGGAGAGGAGGGGAGGGAAAGGAAGGAAGTTCCAAAACAGATGGTT